>JASCZW010007652.1:0-73711 GCA_034211315.2 Aedes japonicus
TTGACGTAGGACTACGTCTTTCATTTCTATACTGGGGCGCCGTTCTAAAATTTCGGAAATCAACCGCGTTACGGGTCGTTTTGGATATTTTGAGCGATAATAACTAAGTCATTGCATAAACGATTTTCATATCGTTTGCACCAAACGATTGGAAATAATTCTACGTATCAGTTTTAGTAATCAAGTTAATTGATTTTTAACATTAACTTATTAAAAATAACGTAAATGTAAGGTGATGTCTTATAATTCCGATTCGCAGAAGTAAATTAACCAAATTTCCTAGCACAGTTTTCAAAGTCTAAGCAAGAACGTCTCCCATCGTCTTCTTCTTATTCTTTGTTCTCGAGAGGTAGATTCTGTTTCACGCTAGTGTTTGGCGAAACATCTGATTCCCGTCCCCTTTTAATGAATTTGATTCACATTGCTTTAGTTGATACCCCCTTTTGTTCATGCAATGGTACCCGATGCCATGATAAAAGGCACATTTCCGAACAAATGCCTCATTCGTTCGGCAGCATTGGAGCTGCGCGGATCTCCCGGTTTTTTGACCCAGCAGCATCGCTCGGTACCCAGCAATGCCCAGCATTGGTAGAAGTAATGCCCACCCGGTTCGTGGCAGCAGCAGCTGGCGGTCGGTAGCCAGCAGTGCGCAGCCTGTCGTGACTTTTTTTTTTAATTAATCATTTATTTGTTCAGGCTCAATCGAATCAACTTTACAGAGCCAAATTTTCATGTTTTCTATACATAATTTATCTTAAACTAAAGTTAGGGGGATAAAACCGATTACTCGCGGCCGTCTCGAGGTTAATAGGAATTACAAATTACGGATGGGAAAGAGGGTGGAAATTTAAAGTATGGTTCACATAACACATTAAATTTAAATTCTAAATTATTGAAACACTTATAACTATACAACTTATGGTTTTCTTTTGACTTGAACATTTTTTGAAAAAGAAAATAAAACACAGAAAAAAACTTAAACTAACTACAATCTAAAGCTAATGTTAGTCAAAAACACACAAATGAGTTTCATGTACTCCCAATCACGTACAGACAAAATATCTCGAATTGGCACATTGGGTTGTCTACGTTGAGCCCGAAGGGAATCATAGAGCCCCGATCTGACTCCCCGATGTTCAGCGCAAGACCAAATAACGTGATCTGCGTCCTGATAGCCTTGTCCACACTCACAGAGATTGCTGTCGCTCAGCCCAACCCGGTATAAATGAGCGTTCAAAGAATAATGATTGGACATGAGGCGAGACATGACACGAATGGCGTCTCGACCCGCATCCATCCCCCTAAACCAAGTGGTCGTGACTTAAAAAGCAGCTGACGATGGCAGTACATACAGTGGATTCCTGTCAAATATTCAGGCCATGTTGTTGGATGGTATGTTGGATTGTCACGTGTTCAGTCAATCCAGGGGCTGTACTAAACAAACCCAACCAATGCCTTTAAGTTCGATCATGCTAAAGGTAGCAACTCACCTAAGATGGTAGACCTCAGGAACGAGCTGCAGCGTCTAGAAAACCATCGATTACAAACACTTGGGGATAAACTACACCAAGTTTTGGAAAGCAAGGGTTCTGCCACCACGTTGATGAGCGTGGAATTCCTCGCACTGAGTGAGACTTGGCTAGACAATGACTCCTTAGTCGATATTGAAGGCTACCACTGCATCGTTCAGTTCAAACGCTGCAACTTGAGAGCAGGTGGTGTAGCAATATATCAGCAGGACAAGGCTACCACTATGGCTGCTACCCACAAGATCCAACAGCTCATTGAACATCATGACGAGATGTTCAGCGTTGTCGATAACGTCGGGGACATTTGTGCAGCTAATATATCAGTTATGGCACTGAAGTTCTGCTGGTTGTGGTGTACATTTCACCAGGAACAACTACCAAGAATTTAAAATTGTTCTTGATTCGCATGATGTTCAGGTATGCTGCGCAAGATACGCCAGTTGTGTTGACCGGACACTTTAACATTGACGTTTCCAAAAATGAAAACATAGATTTTCTATACGTTAATTGTTATGTTATTTATTCTCCGTGCGAGGAGTAACGATTATGATGTAGAAGGAGATTTCCTACCTGCCGTACTCTGACGGAACTTTCAACACTTTCTCTTCACATCTTTCATTCTAGTCAAAAACATTAATGTTCACTCTTGGTGCCTCATGGTGATGAGCGAACATCTCCTTCTACATAATAGATTTTCTAGATTTTATGCAAAAACATTTGAAATTTACTTTAGCAAACCTTCGGAATGAAGCAACCACACTTGGTGGTTCTTGTATAGATTTAACGTTTGTTAAAAATATCGGCGTAGAGTGCAGACGTTATTATGTTGTCTGTACTCGCATTCGAAGCACCCGAACCATTAAATCAACAGGTAGCCGATATTGTGGAACATGAACTGGAATGACAACATCTACCCATTCGACAACCAACCATCACCTAGCACTGGACCATTGTCTGTACTACTCGGACCATAAACAACAAACGACAAAATACCAAACGGCCCTTTTCAGGGCCACTTAAGGAATTCTGAAGAGTTGAATTCAAGATTTTCATACACAGTCTTAACGCTCCTAAAACATCTAAAGACTAATATTATATGCTTTTCTTCCTTGGAACAGAACCAACAACAACGACCACCCATTCGACTGTCTACCAAATCATTCGACTCGACAATTACCGGATCACTCCAGGAACAGCGAATAACTGAATACCAAACGGCCCTTTATAGGGCCACTTCAAGAGTTATAAAGAGTTGACTATATTAATTTTCGTGGAAAACTAAATCTAATAACAGATGGTTTGATGAGTCTTTAGACTGAACAAAATATAGTAGATATTTATTAATTCTATTACAATTCCTCCACATCAACAAGCAGTCCTACGTCGACTTTGCAGATATGTCACTGACATATCTCACCTTTTCGTTTTTTTATGTTGTGTACAATCACGTCTATTAAGCTTAAAGGTGTTGGATTATAATAAGGCACAGAAAAAGGGTTTATTTATTTGATTTGATTATGAATACACTTAATTGTTGTACCGTAAACGTGATCATGTTTGCACCATTGTATAAGTAAGGTTCCCGTTTCACCTGTGCATACAAGGCCTTGGTTTTCTTTGAATGTACGTAAGCTACAGTTCATTTCATAGTAGACTGTGAGTAAATGAAGCCGATTTCCTTTGTTTGACAGTTGCATCGTGACGAAGTGGCAGCGTATTTGTGATTTGTCTCACACGTCCCATGTCGCAAAAAGACATTTCAGTCACCGTGGCGCGACTACAGGAATGGCGGACTCCTGTAGAAAAGACTACAGAAAATGGCGCGACTACAGGAACCTGAATGTTTTCACGGAGCTCGATCGGTATCCAAAAATCGCATATCTAGAATTTTTCCAACATCCTCCACAACAAAAAGGTTTTTAGCGGGAATAAAAATCTGCAATTCCTTAAGAACTCATCTTCTCGACTCACTAAAAACATTCCCCCGAAGCCACCATTCGGTATTACTTTGGGGGGGGAGCTATAGTGACTTCTGACCTGTCACTGGTCACGACAATCGAGGACAATCTGGGAGGCCACCGTGTTTACCGCGTCCCAGATCTTGGCACTCGTCCCGTCTTGACAGATTCTCCGAACAAGGTTGTCCGGAGTACCGGAGCTCCAATCGATCACAGCCGCCATGCCGTCTTCGTTTCGTTGAAGCGAAGGCAAGCAAAGAACACATGACTCGACGTACCCGTTCTTGTGCAGATACTGCCTAAAGGATCTACGTTAAGTGAGTAACTTCCCCGTGTCGCCGACAGACCCGTCCGGATATCTCTGGAATTAGTCGGTGGGTCCAACGACCTTTGCAGGAGTTATTCCATTCCCACCGCCACTTGACCATTGATAAGACTCTAGTCTTATGGATATCTCTCCTGTCTAGTTGTTCGAAGCACTCTACGTCGTATTTTATGATGATGCTGATAGACTAACATGCAGACCGCATCGCGTGACTCAATACGTTATGCAATAGCCTCTCTTAGGCACATTAGCCTGTGCCTTCTCTCGAGCTTTCTAAGGTAACTCTAAGTATTCGAGGCGGTGGCCCATGGGCAGAGTGATGATGGTCAAGAGGTTTCGTTCGCTCCCATTTTCCTCTGAGCTATTCGACATCATGCGGGATGGGATAATGCCGATATAACCATAGAGGCTTTCTTGAAGGCGTGGTCGACGTGCTAAAGGACAGCTCTAGTTTTCTGTTATTGACCACAGTAATCTCCGTTTTGTGATGGACTGCCTCCATTCCTCGTCAAGGCCAATAGAGTGTGTGGCCGTTAACTCCACATCTTCTATGGACTATCCATAGACTGCTAGGGTGTGCCGTCTGCGAAGCCGACAACCTTTACCCCGTTGGGAAACTTCAACCTCAACACTTTGTCATACATCGTACTCCAGAGCACAGAACTCACGAATAAACCTTTCAGAACTACAGCGGTAACTTGACTTTTTTCTGATTCTCTATTGTATACCAGCACCACACCTTCCTTCACCTGGAAGCAGTTGCCCAGAACCCTGTATAGGTATCCAGGAAACGGGAGAAGTTGGCCCCCCAACTGGCGCTATTGAACGCATTTCTCTCATCCAGGGTACCTATTGCACAGTAGCGAACTCCCCGCATTTACGTTGGATTTCCATCGCTGCCGTCTTGGTGAAGGGCATGATGGCATTAACCGCTGACTTCTCTTTAGAGGAGCCAAACTGATTCATGCACAGGCCGTCCGTACGGGCATGGGTGTACTTTGACAACCTGTTGAAGATTAACCTCTCCAGCACCTTACCCTGTTTCTAATGGTTTACCCGACAATACTCAGCAGTGCGAGACTCAGAGCTAATCACAGGGTCGACGCACTAATTCGCGGAAAAAAGAGGCACTCAAAGATTCAAATTAAATCAAACTGTTTCAATGGTTGTATTTGTCTGTATTGTGCACTGGATTACCGGCACGTACCTTGATGCAACAACTGGACTCTGGCGTGAGTTCACGGCGTCGATGCAAATCCAGCGATGGCTGACTTGCCGTGGTGAAAGATGGCTATTTGGCGGTAACGACGGGCAGCAGAATGGCGGTGGTCAATGGACTAGAATTTCGAGGTCCTTGATTACGGGCGCTTCTTTTAATCGAAGTCGGTCAACGACCACAAGGACTCCCTTTGTAAAACTGAGAAGGGCATTTTTCCTTGCTGATTAGGGCTTACTGCCTGAGAGCGTTGTTATCCTTTACGATTATGCCCCGAAGTCAGAGGAACAAAAGTGGTCCTTAACTATTGGAAATGGGCACCTTAAATACATACATACATACATACATTTGTTTGTTCAATATCACATTTAGGATAAGACATAATCAACAATAGTACGCTACAATACTCATTTTGCGGCTGCTGCTCTTCAACCTTGGTCACGCCCAATGCTCACCAGATCACGCTCCACCTGTTCCGCCCATCGTGCTCTCTGCACTCCACGCCTTCTTGTGCACACCGGATCAGTAGCGAACACCAACTTTGCAGGGTTGTTGTCCGGCATTCTTGCAACATGCCCTGCCCACCGTATCTCTCCGGCTTTGGCCACCTTCTGGATGCTGGGTTCGCCGTAGAGTTCAGCGAGCTCGCGGTTCATTCTTCACCGCCACACACCGTTCTCCAGCACACCGCCGAAGATCGTCCTTAGCACGCGTCGCTCGAAAACTCCGAGTGCTTGCAGATCCTCCTCGAGCATGGTCCATGTCTCGTGTCCGTAGAGTACCACCGGTCTTATAAGCGTTTTGTACATGGTGCATTTGGTGCGGGGGTGAATCTTTTTAGACCGCAGTTTCTTCTGGAGCCCGGAGTAGGCACGACTTCCACTGATGATGCGCCTTCGAATCTCACGACAATACGTAAACCGTCAATAAGGATCCGAGGTAGACATTCCTCCACCACCTCGAAGCTATCGCCGTCTATCGTGGCATTACTTCCTAGGCGGATCCGGTCGTGTTCGGTTCCGCCTACCAGCATGTACTTTGTTTTCGACGCATTCACCACCAGTCAGACCTTAGCTGCTTCGAGTTTCAGGCGGGTGAACAGCTCTGCCACCGTTCCAAATGTTCTTGCGATAATGTCCAGGTCGTCCGCAAAGCACACAAATTGACCAGAATTCGTGAAAACCGTACCCCGGCTGTTGAGCCCGGCTCTTCGCAGTTTTGCACACCGTCCATCGTTGCTTTGATGAGTCTGGTCAGCTTTCCAGGAAAGCCGTTTTTGTCCATAATTTTCCATAGTCGATACTATCGTATGCCGCCTAGAAGTCGATGAACAGGTGATGCGTTGGGACATGGTATTCACGGCATTTCTGGAGGATTTACCTTACGGGGAAGATCTGGCCCGTTGTCGATCGGCCGTCAATGAAACCGACTTGATAACTTCCAACGAACTCGTTTTAGGTAGCAGACGACGGAATATTATCAAATTGTAGCGTGCAATGGCTGGTTTCCCCTAACCAATCTGAAGGCTCACTCTTTTCCCAGCAAACTAACTTAGCTACTGGCAATATGTTGTAGCACGTCTGATCTACACGCTCGCCTCATTAAAACTCCTCGTTGGCCACCCACTGCGAATCCTTTGAGCGTTCAGACAATCACCTATGTTCCGTGTCATCAGCATGCTGTGACATTCAACACGCCATGTTTAGCTGTTCTTGGTTACATCCCAGTGGTGTTCTACCCGTAAAAGTTTGGTTACCGATTTGAATCTTCGATCCTCATGGCGCATTAAAAACAATATGAGTCTCTGTAACAACGGTTACAACCCGTATGTCGATGGATAACCCGGCGGCTTCCCTATCCTCGGCGTTTCAGGGGGAGAAGTTTTCATCCAGCCTTCTTTGCATCACCAATCTGAACATTTCGGCAGCCCGAAGAATAGCCATAATGATGGTCGAACTCGTAATGCCATCTGGCCCTGGTACTTTGTTGACCTTTATCTACTTTCCTATCACAATGAGTTCATAATTCGTGACTATGCCTCATCCCTTTCCTCCGTTGTGCCGTTAACATCGCCCACGCGATTTCGGATGTTTGGCGTTGCCGACCATCACTCCACCAGTCTGGGATACAGAAACGCTGGTCATGGGACAATTCTACGGCTAGCGGCCAGCGACGGGGGTCCTTTTTTATTGTAGTTAAAACACCTTTTTCACATTAATAAAATTTAATTGTATATTAAAATAACAACAAGAGGTACATATTTTACGTATTTTGCCTCCTTTTGCTCATCAATGCCACCCAATGCCGGAGTCCAGTGAAAGGCTTTGGTAATGGAGAATTGTATCAGTTTTACATTGTTCTGGCATCCGTACTGATAGCTATCCGATGAAACTTTTC
This sequence comes from Aedes japonicus, assembly GCA_034211315.2. Classification (NCBI taxonomy): domain Eukaryota; kingdom Metazoa; phylum Arthropoda; class Insecta; order Diptera; family Culicidae; genus Aedes; species Aedes japonicus. Next base: position 7,426 of record JASCZW010007652.1, read on the forward strand.
TTATATCTCAAAATGTGTACAGCTTACTCGGATCGTACACTTTAAACTTCCGGCTACTCTCTTTTAATGTGTGATCCTTTACATATGGTTTTAGAAAATTCTCAATTTGTGTTTAAATAATTCAGCAATTTCATGGAAAAGAGATATAAGATCCCTCAGAATTTCATAATAATTGGAAATTTTGTTCTTTATTGAAACATATTCGACCCATATTTGGGCCGTTTCTGCGTTGGGTTGTACAAAAACAAATAACATTTTTCAAAAATGATTTTTTCATCAAAAAATCTTAACTTTTGAACAACGTTATCAATTAAAAACGCAAATGAAAGGTAATTAAACATTCTTTTGAGAAAAAAATGGAACAACACATCTTATACTCCAAACTGATTATAAAAAATGGATTCTTTTAGTTTTTAAAGGTTTTCATGGTCTCAGGACCAAAGAGCTCCTTGATATATTTGTTGTTGTTGAAATGTATGTTGAAATCTATGTAGGGAACCGGACAAGTTTTAAGCAGTTTATTCAGCACCTGGGATATTTTAGGGACTGTTCATAAACCACGTAGACCGAAATTTCACACTTTCAAACTCCCCCTCCCCCATCGTAGACTTTAGTAGACGTTTTCCATACCGAACCCCCCTAAAATCCTACGTAGACTTTTTAGCAAATGCTTTTTTTTTTTTCAATTTATGGTAAATGATCTACAATATGTAGTGGCGGTTTGAGGAACACTTCATGAAATAAATCCAAACAATAAGGTTGTTCAGTTATTCATTTTTATTTTCCCAGCTAACCAATAAGTAGCTACAACGCGTCTTTAAGGCAGCCTATCAAGCCTAATTAAGTCGCCTTAAATGCAACATAAATGCTACTTTTGGCCCAATATACGGCAGCTTTACTGCAATGCTATGATAATACTTCAATAATGCTATTTTGCATTGGAAATACTTATTACAGGCTAGCATATAAATAGCATTTGAAACAACAGATAGCATTCAAGATGCTGATGTAATGCTTGTAGTATCTGAAATACAAATTTAGGGTTAATTTACTGTATATAATAATGCTTATTAGTTACCTGGGTTGTTTAATAAAAAATGCATAAATAGAAAATAACAACAATCAATTATGCAAATGCTAAAGATGCCTACACCATAGCTGCTTGAACCAATAATTAAAGTTCATTAGCGAAAGTTCTGGTGGAATTGTTTCATGGATGTCAAGTCCGATGATTTCGACAAAACGTGATTATATCCATAGAACTTCCGTAGCTCCGTTCTCGTCGACCTCACAAAGAATGTCTTCCTGGCGTTGCTGCAGAATCTTGAGTGGCCTTATTTTCTTCGACGAAGTATCTGCCTTGTGTATGCTTCTGCGTTGACCTGCGTTCACTTTTGTCACAAAATGCAGTCCACGATCAAAGCATAGGCGGCTATTTTTGTTTTTACTTTAGATATCAAGTTCAGTTTATCTTCTTTGAAAGTTTTCCAAAGCAACTTGACGTCTTCTCTGACCCCTTAATGTACTTTGTCCCATATGCGCTATAGGTATCACAACCGCATATAACTAAAACCCTCTTCAAAATGTTTGTCAAATGGGAGCAAGTTAACTATCAATTATCATCTCATTCACGTATAAATGAAAATACTCAATGGCTGACATCATAAACTTACTATTGAGTTGGTACCATGCATTCGATCTATCGATGTGGTAAAAAACGAAAAGAGAAAAACAACCAACACGCTCAAACGTAAATTATTTTTGGTGAAAACTAAAGCCTGTCAACGGTAATTACCACCAGAGATACCAGAGATCATTCGTGCCAAAAACAGCCAATCCATCAAACTGTCCAGAACTTCGCCCAATAGAGAAGTACTGGGCACTAGTTAAGCTGACACTCTTCGAAACTAAGAAACTAAGAAGAAGCAAGCAAATGGCACCAATGATTTCAAGAGAAGATGGAGAATCACCACGGCGGGCGTTGCCGAGGATTCCGTACGGAACCAGATCACGAGTGTACAACAGAAAGTTTGAGAATGTTACAGAAAGAAGGATTAACATCTTTATCAACTGTTTCCTATGTAGATATAAATCTATTTTTGTGAAATAAACAATCGGTTTTTGTAAATAATGTGTAAATTTTGATTTGGTGTCCAGAATTTAACGCAGACAGTCTTTAGATGTATAGATGCTAATATGCTTTGGAAAATGATAAAATCTGTCATTAAATATGGTGGCCAAATAAGGACTCTTTTCTGATTCAATGACACGAAGAATGAAAATCGCTTCAAGAGTGTCGACCTGGATGAGTTACCAGGTAATCAATAAGCATTAAATAGAGCCCGTAAGTAGCCCTGTATGCGTTTTAACGGCAAGCGATATAATGCATATGAGCATTATATTCACCTTAAATGCTATTCAAAAGCAGGTTTTGGCCCGCTATACGGCCAATTTAATGCTGGACCTCACCAAAAGATGACGTCAATGTCGACAATATGTCATTCTTTGGTAGCATGAATTGGTAACGTTTGCAAATGACAGCTAGATGACAGCAGTTGAAATGTTATTCTGCTGCTGGGGAGTTAAGCTTTTAGAATGCTGATTAAATGCTTGATTGAGAATGCGAAGGAAAAAAAGTCCATTTTCAATTTTAGATTTTATTAATTTTTCTGTTTTGCCTCTCATATTTTTTTTCCTCTCCTGTACTGATGATGATGAACGTTTGCTTTCTGTTTAGACCCCCTATTTTTCTTATGAAAGGGGAAACTCAAATTCACTGCAGTTTTTACATTTCCTATGATGGGATTCGAACTCGCTGCTTCGTGATCGATGTGTTTTTATACCGCATATTATCATTTATCCTATATGGAACGTATGGGAACGGTTTTAATATTTGTCCAATATAAATTTCAATGTTACCAGGTAATCAATAAGCATTGAAATAGGCACTAAAGTCTGCATCATACTTGCATTTAAGATTCTGCTTGCTGTACATTGGCTGTCTGAATGCACAGATGTTGTAAAATAGCATACGCAAAGCTACCGTAATGCTAGCTGTCTGATATCTGCATTTTTGTTGCTTGATATGTTATTAGAATAACGCACTGAAAATGATTAATTAAAGTTGTTTACAAATGATAACAGATGGAACTGCAGAACTTGGATGAAGATGATTCAATCACCAGAGTGAGGACTAATATAGTCCTGATGCTGGAGTAAGCGAGGATAATGAAACGCTTCGAAAATTCGAACACTTATCGATTTGCAAACAGCTTTAATTAAGCATTTTCAGTGCGTTCTTCTAATAATATTACAAGCAACAAAAATGCAGATATCAGACAGCTAACATTACGGTAGCTTTGTGTATGCTATTTCACTACAGCTCTGCATTCAGACAGCCAATGTACAGCAAGCAGAATCGTAAATGCAAGTATAATGCAGAATTAGTGCATATTTCAATGCTTATTGGTTACCTGGGTTGTACTCAATATTAGGTACTTTTGCCACTGTGTGTAGTTCCACCTATATATTTTCGTCGCACGTTTTGAATTGTAAGCACAAACCAACAGGCTATGTATTGAAAGTGTCCAAACCAGCACGGATTTTATGACTCCGATTGGTTTACAATTGCTATAAACCTTACTTTGGCAAAACAAATGCAAAAACTTCATTCAAGCCATGAAGGTTCGAGCTTACTTGGCTCAGAAATGGATTCCGAAAATGATCGGGGTGAAAAATTATTAAAAGTAAATAGAAAGCATGTTTCGAACAACAATAACAGTTTTTGAATCAATTTCAAGGCTTGTTAATTCCAACAATACATTTATCGGGTAGGTCAATTTGAGGGTGTACTTCCCTCTCCAAAACGTGAGGCCGAAAAAAAGGTTTGACGCTCGCATCATGAGCCAATCGTCAAGTATGATTGTAATTTCAAACATCGATGTTACTTGGTTTTACACATAGAATATGTTTGAAAGAAAGCAAGTTTATGTTTGCGGCCAAAATAAACTAATTATATGTTTGGATTTACCTTTAATATGTTGTTATGACGGTATTTTTTCTGCGTGGAGGATATGAATATCCGTTTTGTAGAGAGAGAGAAAAAACGGTCTACGTAGACTTTTTGTAAATCCCCTCCCCCCCTCCCCCATCGTAGACAAACGTAGACTTTTCGAAACCCCTCCCCCCCCCTTAATAGTCTACGTGGTTTATGAACAGCCCCTTCTGAAGCTGTTTGTAATTTATGATTTGAATTGCCAATATATAGGCGTAAATCCCAATGCTTGCTTCTGATCTGTCGGAACATACCTTCAGAAACAGGATTAACAGTCAGAAAATTGCATAGCCTAGGAATAAAGCTCCCAATCGCTGGGACTTATTTAAAGCATACGATCATGAAAATGTTTTCTTCAGCTCCGCAATCTGTATATAAACTTACAATATTGTATAAGTGCGATACTGTGCATGTGAGCGAAGGCGAAATGAAATAGGCCATTTCACGATTGGCTACAAACGTCATTTTCGTTTTACCTTGGTTTTACCCATCCGCTTTCGAAAACAATCAACCAAAACAAGTCGACTGCTGTGATCACAAACTCGTCTACTAGCAGGTTATGAGACAGACGTACACGACCGAACTTTTAGTGTGACGTTGATCTTCAGATTGGCAATGTGCATTTCTTATTTGATTTACAGTAACGCAAATGTTAAGCAAAGCGACTGTGACGACCAACGGGATGCTTCGTTTAAGGGGGGATATACAGTTAGAATGACCAAAAATTTCAATATTATTTTTTGCATAAAAAGTTAGTAAATTTCCTGTAAAATACGCTCTTGAAACCTTTTTTTTTTTTTAAATTCGAACACCAAGTGATTCGTTTCATTGTTTTTCGAAGACGCCTTTTTCGCGCGCAGACCGACAATTAAAACTTTCAACTTTTCTCAAAACAGCATTTTCGGAGTTTATGCCGGTGATAACTCGAAAACTAATTATTCGATTAAGCTGAAACTTAAAGGATTGTTTTGTTATAGCATTATCTTCTATATGAATTAAAAATAATTGTAATATTTTATTATTAAATACGGAAAAATGATATAAAATGGCGGAAAAAATGTGGATTTTTTCAAAAAAGTTACGCCAAAAGTGCAAAATTTTACATATTTTTCAATTCATCTACTAACTGTAAATGTAATTAATTAAATTTTTTTGAGTTAGCAGGTTTGAGATCGAAACTGCGACCAGGAGAGCCGGCACAAGCAAAATGTAACGACTTTTTCAACGCACTCTAACGGTCGCCATTTTATTGCAAAAAATTAGAAAACATTATTTTTGTATGCTACATGGATACACTTATAATTGTAAAAAAGTTTCGATTGATTTGAGTAAAAGCTTCCCCTTGAAAAATGTTTTTTAAAAATGAGTTTTTTTTCTCGTTCTAACTGTATATCCCCCCTTAAGAACAAACAAATGCAAGAGACAGCAGGCTTCACGTTGCAATACCGGTGCGCTATATCCATGGTTAACAAATAAGAGAGGAAACATGGCCTCTCTCAAAAGCAACAATGATGTCATAGCTGCCGCTCAACAGCGAAGCATTTCTCATCGTTGAGTACTATTGGACAGGTCCGAAACACTTTGATTTATTGCATATGATAGGGCCAGATGATGGACAATATAAATAAGGATAAATCCACCTCAAATGACTGGAAGGAACAAGAAATAAAAAAATGAGTTTAGATAATCTAAATATGAAATAAATTTAACTCAATGTGTTTTTGTTTGGACACACTAACGCAGAAGCGGCCACTCTTATAACGAGTTAAAAAAATACGGGTCGAATATTTTCCGATAAAGAACAAAACTACCATTTAAAATTCTGAGAGATCGTATATCTCTTTTTTTCATGGAATTGCTAAATTTTAACATATGTGCCACAGGAGCTAAAAGAGTGCCGTTTATAAGAGTTACGAAGGAATGTCAATATTAGAACAGCCGCTTTTTTTTTCAGTTCCATAATAATATTCGTTCCATAGCTTGAACATGACATCCATTAGCCACCTTCCACATATCTTCGAATAGACTACCATCGAAAACTACTACAACGAATGGTAATATCAATCAATTTATTTATTGATATTGATAGATTTAAAGACGTCGCATTATACCGCATCGCTTCATGATGGAACAGGATCATTCAAGATTTCAGAAATTGGTTAAAAATGTTCCCCGCCCTATCCAAACAAGTCATACCCATATCACAACCAAAGGGAATGTCACCCCTCGTAAACCAATATTCAAAAATCAACAAGATATCTCTATTCGAACCCTATTCAATATCATTCGTGGTCACGTGCTCACTAGTAGCTGCAAATTCACACAAGACTTCATCCCCAATCAACCGTCTTATTAGAAAAACCTCATTCACCAGGAAAGAAATCTTTTCCTGAAAGGGATCGAAAAGCTAAACGTATAGATGTCACGACCAAAATAAAACTTGTATGCAAATTGTCTGCCACATCATCCTTCGTTTTCTAAGGTTTTTTTTTGGGGCAAGAATGGAACTCAGCAAGAAACGATTGAATCAACAGACTCGCCAATTCGTGGTTTGCGTTGGAGTTTTCTCACTCCCAAAGCCCTCCAATTATCAATGACACAAAACAGGGGGGAAAATATCAATAGATATAGAGACAGCATTGAAATCGATTTGTATTAGGCTGGATGAAAACATGTAGATGTGTGATGTTAACAGGGTAACATTTATCAATATTCAGTCGTTTAGTTTTCTTTTTCTGTTGCTTTTGTTAAAGATTTGGGGAAAGTCGAATACCCCTTAGGGTTTTCAGTGCTTTTACTTCTGAATTACAAAATTGAAAATTAAATAAACACCTTATGCGACAGAAAAACGATAAGCGCATACTTTTAAAACAACTGAACAATTAAGAAATGTTTACCGGCCTCAAAAGTTTTGTTATATTTTGTTGCAAGTTTTATTTCAGTAAGACCATTATTTCATCTTTTCGGAAAGTCTCAGTTGTATTGAGGCCCTCCGGTCGATGAAAACAGTGAGGCACCTATCTTACTTTCTTTCAACAATAAGGGAGCAATGTGTTGGTCGAAAGATCATTTAGGATTACTTTTGTATGGCTCCCCTCACATTACTCAATTCCAGGCAATGAAAAGGCGGACTCTCTAGCAAAGGTGGGCGCACAAGAAGTTGAGGTTTTTGAAAGAAGAATTTCACACGATGAATTTTTCCCATTGGTCAGAGTTCTCTTCAAAGTTGGCAAAATGATTGAACAAATAATTTTCTTGGGCCGTGGTTACTTTTCATTATTCCATTGTTTCATCGAGATCGTGGTTGAAAGGTCTGGATGTAAGTCGCGGATTCATTCGTGTGATGTAAAGACTTATGTCCACCCACTACTCCCTAGACGCTCTACATCTCTACAGAATCAACCTCGTCGATAGCAATTTGCGTAGAAGCGGAACCGGTTATGATGACGTTGCTCATGCAGTTTGGCAGTGCTTGGGTACTGATGCCCCCAGAGCACGACTATTGGATGCCCTAGAGCCCCAAGGCAGACAACCAGAGATGCGGAACATGAGATGCTCATCCATATCTTTACACATTCCTGTCTCCTATCCTATTTAAACTCTCACTCAACCCTTCTCTTTTCTTCCTGTCTACATAGACGTGTTTGTGTACTCACGGACCTGGAGGATACTTATGACTGGCCCACAATTGAGACGTTGCGGATGCGTTCACGTGAAATTGACAGTTTTCCCACAGGTTTTCTGTCAAATTTATGTCAACGCATCCGCAACGTTTCTGTTGTGGGTGATCCCTTAGGACGAGTCGCTTACTTCGCCAGCCTCTCTAGCACGTTTGCCTGTACGGCCAGAAATTGGGAAACATGGGAACTGCGAGTTTCGTAAAAAGTGGAGTTACTCAGCCTACGAGTGACTCCACTTTTTACGAGACGGAGCTGCAGTTCCCATATGAATGAGAAATGTGGCCTCTCAAATCGAGTTCTATTTCTGGTCGTGTGCTCATGCTGCCTTGTGAACCGCTCACTAACAAAGGCCCTGCTGGTTGTAACCGCTAATCGTCGAAGTCGTACGTATTGTTCGCTGATGGATGGGTGGACGTTACTGGATTTTGTTCGTCTTCTGCCTTGTCTCGAGGATGCTCGAGCTTCGTCTGAACCTGGTGGTCTAGAACTTACGTCACCTGACGTGTTCTTGTGATCCAATTTACCGCGAATGACATCTTGGCAGGAAATAAACGCAAAAAAACGACCCTTAAGGGTAACTTCCATTACAATCCGTTTTCTCTTCTGGTTAGATGACTGCCTCGTGACATTGAGACCGAACTTTCGGTAGGTGAAACTTGTCGGATGGGAGTCGACTGAAATTGTTTCGGTTATTAGCAAACAATCTTCAACAAGATGGAGGACGACTTCCTTGGTGTGCTGGAAGGCTTCTCGACTGGCCAATTGCCGTCTTTGATGCTGTTTGTTCGTCAAACGTCAAGCATTCCAAGAGTTTGCTGATTGTGCGATGCGAAAGCCCCACCGCAGTTCTGCCGTTTACCCTTTCACTACCAGCCACCAACACGTTAGCTTTCCAAACTCCTCGTGTGTATTACGGAAAAAATATAATATTCATTAAAATGCTCCTAGATATGAAACTGATGCACGCATTCCCTTCATTAGCCTTTGCACAGTTCTCTGGGATACTTTTCGGCTAGTAGGTATTTTAAACTCATTCACAGATTGTGCCTCTCCGGTTGACACCGATTATTGCCCAGTAGCGCTAGACCGGACGCATTTCAGGACAATTTGGTGGACAATAAAACTGATGCCGTGGATAGACAGCTCATCAATTTCATCAGATCCAGCGTAGCAGAAACGTAGAGAGAGAGCGGATGCAAGATCAGACAAGAACAGTAAAAGGGCGTTGTGGCCACGTTACAGAGGAACAAGACGTTTTTTTGCATACCTTGCGATAAACCTTACCGTCCCATAGGGTCCCAAAATGTTCAACATTTTGGTACATGAGCAAATAGCCAGCCACACAAGAGTTTTTTTGTCGAACTTCTACATTCCAATCATTCTTCGAAGGTTCTTCATCAGGTACGTTTTTCTCAACAACCGCATTATGAAACTGCGCCTCCTGTAGCGTTGTTGTGTCCAGTTTACAATATGTTTCGTCATCCATCAAAATGCATCGATTGAGGTGCTTTCTGAACTTTTTTTAAAGCTTCCGGCATCACTCTTTGGCTCGTTCCAGCTGTTCTGCGCCCGATTTAGGCGTTTTTTGCTTCCTGTGTGTACTAATGTTATATCTCTTTTTGACGGTTTTGGCAAATCCAACGAATACTTCCAGTTTCTGAGCAACTTGTTGGACTGACTCGATATTTTGGATACAGAAGCTCAAAACATTTCTTTTTCTTTTGCGGGTTGACAGGGCCGCTTTTGGCTTTTGATCTTGGTATAATGTCGACAGTATGCTTCTTCAAACTTTTTAAAAGACTTTGTGCACAACAGTCTTCGATTTATTCACACTTTGAGCAATATGTCCTCAAGACAGTCCCCTTAAGTGCTTTGAATAATCAAAAATCTAGTGTCATTTCAAGTCATTCCATTTCTCTTAGCTAATCTTATCTAATCCCCTACTTACGTAGGCAATTCTTGAAAGCATCCTGGAAAATGACGACTTCTTGAAAACTTCATTTCTCTTGTCACCGGCCAGGCCAACTGCGTAGCATATGCCGCAGAATGGATTCAAAGAAATAGAGAGATTCCAGATGGAGTGTCTGAAATCGCTCTACTACTCCGAATCAATGGAAGGAAGAAAGCGTGGGCCTCTCGTACCTAACGCTTCCATATAGAGTTAAATAATGAGATAATTTGAACATTATTGTTGGGAGCATAGATGCTAGAAGGATTTATGCATGCTCCTTTTGTCTGTGGGTGGACTTTTGGCATTTCAACCAAGGTCATAGCACCTTATCTCGCTCAGAAAAATTGCGATTGAAAATTAAAATCTGCAGAATAATACATTTAGTTATATAATAGTCTAATAATACAGCATGCTAATCCCCTCAAAACTACGACTGAGGGACGTGGTAAAAATAAGAGTCCGTCGATGCATTTCGGAACTTCTGGCAACTTTGCTTCTCCTGATGTCCAATCTCACCGATTAAGCACCACTCGGGGGAGGCTTGCTCCTATACCCAGAGATTTCTTTATCTCCAATCCGCTAAACCAATAGCAATGTTTTGTGATATAGTGGACGGATTATTATAATTTGAGGTAACTCAATGCAGACTTCTTTCAAATTTTGCAGATCGACAGGCAATCGGTGGAGACCCGCCTGGTACCTCATAGCAAGATACTAAAAGGTGGACCGGAAAATTTGTTGGGCTACCTCCCCCAATTAATTCGTTCCATTTCTCTAAACTCAAACAGTTAGTTTTGATTCAGATAAAAAATGACAGTCGTCTGTCAGTGTATTGAATTACACGAAAGAGCAAATTCCATCAAAATTGAGTGATAATCGCATTGCAAAAGTGCCCTCTTTATGAAATAAATATTCCTCATTCATGTTTCTAGGAACTATTTCCAAAAGGGCCAAAAGTTCAACACAGTGTGCGTGTCCACTCTACTCAGTTCCAACGAAACTACGACACAGCTCATCAAAAATTTGAAAGACTCAAACTATGGGTGACTCAACTTTTAACAAAACTGAGTTGTAGTTTCTCTGCAACTGAATAAAGTGGACTCTCACACAGAATTGAATTTGTGGCCGTGAATGAGTAATCCTTCAAAAAGTAAATAAAAACAATGTATAAAATGCAATAGAGTACAAAATGTGTTTCAATATGAAGAATATTTATTATGCATGTTGTTGGTAGTTGAGGAGTGTAGCTCATAGGATAAATGAAGTGAAACTTAGGTTGAATACCAACCATGCTCTAGATCTTTCAGGAATACCTTGGACGTTGCAAGATCTACATGAGTAATCATAGATCTCTTGAATGTATTTGAACATCCTTCATGTTCCATTAGATTACTACGAACCAAATCACACAATTTTTCGTGTCAAACAGGTGTTCCAGAATATCGAAAGTTACCTCGAGGAAAGATCATAGGATCTACAAGAGTTATCAAATATTTATTGCTAGTTTATGAGTTCAAGTTTGTTCATAGATTTGAGTAAAACAATACATCGTTCCTTTCATTCAAAAATTCCCTTAAGTTAAGGTATGAGGATCTACAAGCGTAATAAAATATATATTGGAAGTTAAAAAATCAGATTAATATTCATAGAGGCTCCGAAGTTCGATTTGAATTATAAGTTGGATAAAATAGATCTTTTTTTTCGTCCAGAACTGTAGAGCGCCTCAGAGTTAATTTTTTTTAAGATCTACAAGGGTATTAAGAAATATGCGGGAGGTTTCTGAATTCGGTTTCTAATTCGAATCATATTTTTGGTTAAATAGATTTTCAAGATCATCCATGGACTTCTTGGAGTTAAGATCTTAAGATCTACATGCATAATCAGAGATACGTTTCTGATTTATTGATCCGGTGCATATATCAAGTGGTTGTGAAATCTAAGTGAAATAATAGTTTGGGTTCAATATGTCCTCATTTGTCATCCAAGGACTCTCTGGTCTAAAGGTCTCATAATTCACAAGCGTTATCAGAGATATATTGGAAGAACTTGTTCATATTCCAAGAGGATTCAGGCTGCCCTACGATGAAGTCTACGCAAAAGTACAGGACGGTTTCACTCTAGAACTCAGCCAATCAATACCGACTTCCAGTGGAAGCATGCATACCCCAATGTCAGACATGTGGAGCGAGTGTGCCGAGTGGAGCGTGAAAACGGTCCTGCAAATACCGGTAATTTTCCCTTCCCTTTCCTCTTTTCCTTTCCTTATTTTTTAATAAACTTAAAAAGAAATGTAAAAAAATATATATTGAATCTGTTTTATTCTTTATAGCTCTGATCCCTTTTTTCTATCTTTGTTTGCTCCACCTTGGGTTGTATGGGAAGTTTTTCCGCCCAATTCCTCTCGGAGCCAGTAAACGACCCTAAATCCCAGGTAAAGCCTGAAGGGGGAAAAAAAGTAAGTCCCTAGTGAAAAGGCCGATCTGGCAAGTGATAACTAACAATTGGCGCAGCAAACCCCTTCCACGCAGAAACCAGAATTTTTACTTGATAGTGATCATCATGAACTGAGGGCCTGCGTGGATCATGTTTCGGCAATAACGATCGACCAGCAAATGTGTCAATCGGTGTTTCATTCTTGCAAGTGCGCAAAAATATTTGAGTCAATCACCGACCCCGATAACGCCGTTGTCTGACAGTTCTGGATTTATAAATTTCAGCGGTGATGATTTTTTGAACCCCTCTGGTTCATAGTATACTCTTGAGTAATTAATGGGTGGATGTTTGTATCATAACGTGTTCTGGCCGGATAATAACTCTAGACAAAATCATCAAAAGGTCAAAAGTAACAATTGTAAACAATGACTTTAAACGTAAATTTCCTGTAAATGCCTGGTTGCTAACATCTATATCTATTACCGATGGGAAGATAATAACTCCCTCTATCTGTTTCTGGTGCTATTTTGTTTGTGGGAGAAGCAGATCCCAGGAAAATAAGATAGATGTCATTGCTTACAAATGTTACTTTCGATCGTTTGACTATTTTGTCTAGAACTGTACCATCAAACGTGGTGTGTGTGAGAGAAACAGGCGAATAAACGACCCTGTTCCATCATTTCCTGAGCTTGCAGGTTACACCTTTTGAATAGCTTTGCTGAAGGTTCGAACTTGCTAGATGATGGGGATCACAAAATATACGCGTTCAACTGAACTCCGAACCATATACCGATACTTTTTGGGAGAGAGGCTATATTCTTGTGCGTTGCAACACGCACTTATCGAAGTGAGTCAAAACTATTGACTGGTAGTGTATATTATAAAATTATATATAGTAGGGAACGGGCAGTACTTCGATGAGCACCTGAACGGTAATTTAACAGCGAACGAAAGTGGCTCGATAATAAATCTAGGAACACGCGCAGAAGATGACAGGACCCCGACCCCAACCCTTCAGGAAGTTGAGGAGGAAATTGGTCGGATGAAAAACAACAAAGCCGCTGACCAACTCCCAAGCGCGCTATTAAAATACGGTGATGAAGCACTGGCCAGAGCGCTGCACTGGGTGATTACCAAGATTTGAGAGGAGGAGTGCTTACTGGAGGGTTGGATGGAGGGAATAGTGTGTCCCCTCTATAAAAAGGGCGACAAGCTGGATTGCTGCAATTATCGTGCGATCACGCTACTGAACGCTGCCTACAAGTTGCTCTCCCAGATATTATGCCACCGCCTGTCACCAATTGCAAAGGAGTTCGTGGGGCAATACCAAGCGGGACTCACGGGTGCCCACGCTACTACGGACCAGATTTTCGTGATTCGGCAAGTGCTGCAGAAATGTCGCGAATACAACGTGCCCACACATCATCTTTTCATCGATTTCAAATCACCGTATGATACAATCGATCGAGACCAGCTATGGAAAATCATGCACGATTATGGATTTCCGGAAAAACTGACGCGGTTGATCAAAGCAACGATGGATCGAGTGATGTGTGTCGTCCGAGTATCAGGGACGCTCTCGAGTCCCTTCGAATCTTGGAGAGGGTTACGGCAAGGTGATGGATTGTCGTGTTTGTTGTTTAACATTGCATTGGAGGGTGTGTTTCGAAAAGCTGAGATAGTCACGAGTGGCATGATCTTCAGGAAGTCTGTCCAACTATTTGACTTCGCCGACGACGTTTATATCGAAGCACGTAACTTTGAGACGATGGCGGAAATGTACATCAGACTTAAGGCTGAAGCTGGTAGGATTGGGCTTGTGATTAATGCGCTGAAAACAAAATACATGAAGGGAAGAGGCTCACGAGAAGACAATGTTAGCCTCCTAGCACGAGTTCAGATCGACGGTGATGAAATCGAGGTAGTAGACGAATTCGTGTATCTGGGATCATTGGTGATCACCGATAATGACACCAGCGGAGGGATACAAATGCACATTATGGCTGGCAATCGTGCCTACTTTGGACTCCGAAGGACGCTAAGATCGAACAAAGTTCGTCGAACCACAAAGTTGACCGTCTACAAGACATTAATTAGACCGGTAGTTCACTACGGCCACAAAACATGGACATTGCTAGTGGAAGACCAACGCGCCCTTGGAGCCTTTGAACGGAAGGTGCTACGGACCAACTACGGTGGAGTAATTGGGAAACTAAGAGAATTTAAAATTAACACTTCATTTGATCACTTTTTAAAAAATGAAAAAATAAAACCTTGAAACACTTTTTCAAATTTTCGCTAGTAAACGCGAGCAAATTCCTTTTAATTCAACTATGAGCTCATCTTTTGACAGATAGGCCTATTTCGTCTGCTACTTACAGACTTCTTCAGTGTCGAGTGCTCGACTACGGTGGAGTGCAGATGTAAGACGGAACTTGGAGGAGGCGAATGAACCACGAATTGCACCAGTTGCTGGGAGAACCTCCCATCGTACACATCGCAAAAATCGGTCGACTACGATGGGCTGGGCATGCCGTAAGAATGTCGGACGACAGCCCTGTGAAAATGTTACAGGTACAAGAAGAAGAGGCGCGCAACGATCATGGAGGATCAATCAATTAGAAGGCGACCTGCGGACTCTCCGCAGACAGCGAGGCTGGCGAGGTAAAGCCATGGACCGAATAGAATGGAGACAACTTCTGTGTACAGCAGAGGCCACACTGGTCGTAGCCTGATTGCTATGGTAAGGTAAGGGAACGGTTTAATTAGGGGTGACTGTTTTAATCAGTTGTCTCTTTCATAACAACCCGCATAATCACAAACCATTCTTGGACCATTTCCCATATTATTGACGACCGTTTCCGTTATCGTTACGACATTTGCCGTTATAGTTGACAACTATAAACTAACAATCTCTTATATTGTTTTAACAATATGTCAGACGGTAAAAGGCTAAATAACAATATGCTGAATAGGCGGTTAAGTTAGGTTACCATAAAAAAATGGCAATTTTCACGAACAAAATTTTTGCTTCACTCTATCTCAAACAGTTGGTATATAATCCAGACGGAGTGCAGACAATAATAAACGTTTCAATGACAATATGGCAAACATTAACAATATGTGTTAATATAAAGGTTGTATGGTAAAAATGAGATTAAACTAATCGATAACAATAACTTAAAATGTGATAGTATATCTTACATCTGAAATATAGTATCGACTATATAGCAAATTGTTTTTCGTTATGCGGGAACTGTCTAAAGCTCCTACATTTTCGAAACTATTTCACTTCTAATGATACGAACATAAGTTCATTCTAACGGGTATAAATCGTGGATGTATAAATCATGATTGATATCCAATTTATTACTGTTATTCTGAAGATTTAAAATACAATATCTAGAAAACCATCAGTTTCCTACCTGCTGAATAAGTTCGCTCAAATTTTGCTTTCGCGTATTTTGCATTTGTTTGCGTGTATCAGACGGAATGTCTTCATCAGCTCCTTCTTACATCTAGGCTTGTCGCCAGAATGAGTTGTTGAACATAGAGTTAAATTTATTTCATATCTAAACGATCTGAAACATTTTTTATTTCTTGTTGCTTCCAGTCATTTGAGGTTTATTTATGCTTATGATAATTTTGTTCATCATCTGGCCCTATCATATGCAATAATATAATGTTTCGGACCTGTCCATTGGTACTCAACGATAAATAATGCTTCTTTGTCGAGCGACAGCTATGGCATCACTGTTGCTTTTGAGAGAGCCTAAGCTTCCTCTCTTCTTTGTTAACCATGGATGTAGCGCAGATGCTGTCTCTTACATTTCTAGGATTATTTTTCAAAAGGGCGAATCTAACAATGAGAGGCTCTCTCCTCTCTTGCTCTCTTTCATTTATTAAAGCGCCATTATAAATATTTTGAGGGATTCTTTAGTACAGATAGAAACACAACAGTGCTGGCTACCGTACTCTACAAATAGTTTAATGAAAAACGTAACGCTGAATGGAATATGAAAGGAAGAGAAAGTAATCAAAGAAAGTCTCTCAATTGCAGATTCGCCCTAATGAAAAAAAACCTAGATTTGTTTCTATAAATTAGAAGAAAAATTAGTAATCTCCATTTAATTCCAACTACCTTTGCTTATCTTCGACAGATACGCGTATTTCGTCTACAATGTGCAGACTTCAGTGTCTCGTACTAATAACTCGACTATTTGTTTGTTTTTAAACGAAGCATCCCGTTTTTCATTACAGGTGCTTTGTCTAACATTTCGTGAGAGTAAATGAAGTAAGAAATACACATTGCCAATGGGAATGCTGAAAAACTACGGTTGGAGATTGCTCAATTCATTGTCCAAATTTGGAAAATCACATAATTAAATAAACGTAAAATGAGTAGCGAGCATAACGTTACCGCAATAGTATTCTCATTGTCCATCTCGCCCACAGTTTCCCTTAGATAAGATTAGACAAAACTCGATGTAAGGATCTAGTGCACGTTTGATTTTTTATCTAAACTTCTCGTTTATACCAAAACAGTAATCATCACCTCACTTGGAAATGCAAAAGTCCTGGGAAGCAAACTTTGAAAATGTCATGAAAAATTCAAAACAGTTTTTTGCTCCTGTCGGCGGCGGTTTGCTTCATCATACTCCACAGAGAGTTGAAATACGGAATACATGGAATCTGTTTGATTTGGCTCGCCAAAAAAAAAAGTTGAGCTTTAGCTATAGGCAAACTTAAACGAAAACTGAGCCGAAGCAAAACCCGGCTTAAACATACCAAACCAAAAGTTTCTTTTTTTCCTAGAAGGCTTCCGCCTTTATAAATTGCCACCTTAATTTATTCCTTCCCTCCCCCTAGCCATCTCCGTTGCCAGTTGAACTTGTAGCTTGTTAGGCGGGAAGATAAGTTTTCGGGTTTTTGTATCGCTCGCTATAAGGAAAGAAAAGATCACGACCGAACTCAGCAAGAAGTGAGAGAGGTCGGGAGACGGCATTAGGGTGTGCTGTGCAGAGTTGAAGATTTTCACACCATTCTTTTTTTTTATCGTTTTCAGCCGCTTCTTCCGGCTCCGATACGAAGGGAGCAGATCCAGACAGAAACGCTAAGGGTGAGCCACTTGTTGGCAGGGAAAACGAATGGCACCGATGATAGTGAGACATGATTCACGTCAAGTTGAATTTTTTCCCCCGTTTCCAGCTTTCTCGCCAGCCGCTTCGACGTGACAAGGAACAAGATTGAAGGTACTCTCAAGTAGACGTTGCTAATAAATTGACGGAAGAGTGTTATGGAAAAAAATCTAGCGTGTGTACGTACGTGGATATGAGAAGCAATTTAGAGCTAATGCAGTTTTCCTTTTACATCTGTCAGTTGAATGACTTGCTTTTATAAATAGGTTAAATAGACATTAGTTTCCAGAAACATGTAATTTGCTTTTGAATGGAGCAAATCGTACAGCCAACCAAAACAGAAACTGAAATAATAGTGTAAGAGTAGTTTGTTAAGTGATGAGTATTTGCCATCTCCAAACGAACTTTTTCTTAGCTGCCGTCGAGTCCAACATTGACGTGATAGTTTTAACCGAAACCTGGCTTAATGATCAAATTCCGCTTAACTATTCGAAGATCAGTTCACAGTTTTTCGGAATGATTGTAATCGCACAAATAGCAAACTCGTGGTGGTGGCGTCTTGATAGCAGTTTCCAAAAGACTTCACAGTTGCCTGGATCTCAGCCCTATTAATCCTTTGCTTAAACAGTTTTGAGTCCAAATAATAACTCCACATAGGAAGTTAAGTGCCATGTACTAACCTCCCGATAGGAAATCTGATTAAAACTGCATTGAGAACCATATCAGTTCGATTGGCGCTGTTTCAACCCATTTAGATCACAACGGATTCGCTTTACTATTTGGCTATTACAACCATTGTGGGTTGGTTTGCAATGTTCCCACGATTGATCATCCGACATTTGACGTTCTTCGTTCGCATATGCCACATGTCTGCTGTACTTTCATGGATGGATTCACTTCATGATTTAACACAAATAAATTCAACGTTAAATAGTAACTCGAGACTGCTTGATCTTGTGTTGGTAAATGAAGCTGCCCTAAAGGAACGTGTTGTTGTCGAAGCCTCCAAACCTTTAGTTAACCTCGACACAGATCATCCTGCGCTGGAGATTACTATCAATCTATTAGTACCTATTACATTCGATATTATCGTTGATCCACATGGCCTGAAATTCCGTAGAATTGATTTTGCTATGAGCTAATCTCTGTCCCAAGTCAATTGACAGTTCCTTGACTCGTGCTCCACTTGCGAAGTGGTAGATTTTGACGAAGTTGTGTCCCAGGCTATGTCAGATTTTGTTCCGCTGAGGAGACCCGCTCGTAAACCTCCTTGGTCTAATGCTCATTTATGGTTCCTGAAACGTGTGAGATCGAAGGCTCTTCGTAAGTACTAAACTCGAAATCAATTCACCAATTCACCAGGGAAAATATCCAACACGGTGGAAACCTTCGAAAATGCCGAAAATTATCGAGGAATCACATCGTTCTGTGCCTGCTAAACAGTCTTCGAGATCATCGTCAACGACCTGTTGTTTGCTAGTTGCAGACACTACATCTCTTCTGAACAACATGGATTTCTCCCCAGAAGATCCATCTCAGCCAACTTTGCACCTTTCGTTTCCTCAGTTCTGCGGAATATGGAATTTGCTAATTGTTTACGGCTACAACACTTGATCAATAGCTTTGAAAAGCGGTGTTCTAGGAATTTACTGACTCTGAGTGTTAAGAAACGCCTAATTATCACATTCCATCGAAAATTGAACCCAATTGCATTTGATAAACAATCAACCTCAACAGAAAGTTGATACTGTTCATGACCATGGCATCACGCTTGACTCCAGTTTAACATTTAGACAACACTACACGAATATGATTACCAAAGCCAACAGACAGCTCAGTTTCATGTTTAAGATCTCCAACGAGTTTCGTGATCCTACCTGTCTGAATGTCTGGCGCGTTCTATCGTGGAATTGGGTGCTTTGGTGTGGTGCCCGTATCAAATAATCTGGTTTGCGAGGATTGAAGCTGTCCAAAGAAAATTTGTTCGTTATGCTCTCCGTCATCTGCCGTGGAATAATTCTGTCAACCTTCCAGCGTACCAGGATCGTTGCTCACACTTGGGTATTGAAACATTGGAGCATAGGCGTATAGTCATGCAAGCAGAATTCGCAGCAAAAGTGCCGCTAGAACAAGAAATTTTCTGCAGCTCGGAAAACGTTCTGCAAGCTACGGCCAACACAATCCAATTCGATTCACGTCATCACGCTTCAATGAACTCTACGCTCTCTTTGACTTCAACTGTTCCGCTGAGACCTTCCGTTACCGAATAGTCAGAATAGTTGAATGGATAGCCGTTAGTTCCAAAATTGTGGTATTTACTAAGTACTGGCATTAATAGCAAAGATACCAGATGGCGGATTCTATCACAAAAGATTTTTTTATGTTTACTGACAAGTTTTGTGTATGTACTAGAATTAATTTGGTTTTAATTGCTCTGTATTCCTTCTATTCATTATGATTAATGGCTGGACTCGGAAAAAATGAGACAAACAAAAATGTTCACCAACAATTCATTTTAAATCGTATACTTTTCAAATTTTCAGGAATTGAATAACTATATATTAACTATGTTCTGTCGTTATTTATTTATTTAATTTCTTCCCCCAACCTGAATGCTCGTACATTTCTCTTAACACTGCTCATGAGATCTTGGGCGAGACTTTGTCCATCTTTCTTACACAATTTCTCCCCGCTATTCTTCAAAGCTTCATCGGCTTTGAATGTTTTTTCGCTTTTCTTCAACTTCTTCTTCATTATCGCCCAAAACTTTTCGATCGGATGAAGTTCTGATGTATTTGGCGGATTCGCCTCCTTCGGGACCACATTAACGCCCTTCGCTTCGTACCAATCCATTACAGGCTTGGCGTAATGGCACGAAGCGAGATCCGGCCAGAACAGCGTGGGACCACGGTGAGAGCGGAGGAAAGGCAGCAAGCGCTTCTGCAAGCATTACTCTCGATAAATCTACCCGTTTATGGTGCCACTTGTAACGAACGGCTTGCTGTACCGTCCGCACTCGCAGATCGCCTACCATAACAGGTACTTCTTCGCGATTTGTCCATCTTTCTCTTCCGGAACTTTGTTGGAACCTCCATGCGGGACGTACCGACAAAAAAACCCGAGGCCGGGAATTTGTTTGGTGTCCGCCTTGATATTTGCTGCGTCGTCCATGACGAGACAGCCTGGTTTGACCAGCCACTCACGGTACAGCTTCCGCGCACGCAATTTGGCCACCGTGTTTTGCTTGTCAGTCCGGTTTGGCGCCTTCGTGACTTTAAAAACACGTAGTTCAGCCCGCTTCATGGTCTGTTGGACGAACCACTTCGACGAATTGACCTATATGGCACCGTCTCGGGTGGAAAGGTTCGGGTTATTCTTAAATTACTGTCTTATCTACCGCGACTTCTCTGAGTATTCCGTTTTCGGTTTTCGGCTGCTTCCAGCGCGCCGCTCGATGTTCTTCGTCTCCTGGAACATCTTCACAACGCGGGACACGATGGAATGTTGCATTCCAAGCCTTTTGCCGATCCATCTGTGCGACTGACCAGGATTATCTATCACCGCGCCCAAGATTTGCTGGCGTAGCTCTTCTTGTTTCGAACGCATCTTGAAAACTACTTGACAGATCGCGATAATTTTGCAAATATAAACATAACACTCTAAACTAGTACAACCCAAAATTTCATAAATTTTTACCCACGCGATAAAAAGTTAAACCTAAAACAAAGTGTCGCGTTTTTTCCGAGTCCAATCTTTAATATAGTGTATGGTTTAGAGAGAGGATTTTTTACGCCACATGGCTCTTCCCTATTACGTTACAATAAGACGTTAATTCAGTTGGAATCATATAAATAAATAAATAAATTATTTTACTATTCAAAGTCATATCAATTCGGCTAAAACTCAGACCATGATAAAAGTTGAGCGAGAGCATACAACAAATCACACTTTCAGGAAGAGATGCAAGAAGGCATATGGAAACAGTGACGAGTCTCATTGTTTGTTTCCAACAGTTTGTTTCAACATGCGTGGACTTTCAGCGGAACAACGTCGGCATATCGTGCACAAATGGTCTACAAAACCGAAAATGTAACTGAGAAAGATGGAAAACATAGAAGAAGTAAGTAAGAAAGCCGTGCAAATTGCGATCAGGAAGTTTAGGGAGGATAACACGTTTGAGGATAAACCAAAATCGGGTCGAAAAACAGAACAAAACAGAACTGCCAACCCTCGTTTGGATAAATGTATAGTGAAGGCACTTCAGCACAAGAAGGAGGTTTCAGAATAATGATAGTAGGCACTTCGAAGTTCAATATTCACCGTGCCAAAGAACGTTTGAATCTTAGAATCTACACAAAACAGTAGCAGCCAAAACGGAGTCCGAAACAAGGAGCATCGCTAATGGTGGTTTGCTCACCATTAGCGACTTTCCTATCAGAATGTATTCATCATTCGTTACCGTTACCGCGTCCCTTTCTTCTGCGGTGACGTTATCATAGCCCACGTGATTGTGGACGCTCGGCATTGAATATCGTCCTTCCACCGCCATGACGGCCATGAATTCGCTTGGATACTGAAACGCTGGGAGCCCTAGAACTAGAGCCATGGTGTGGAAAAAGTCTACCAATGATCACCTTCAGTAGCTCTAGTGATTGCTCGGTTGGAGCAGCTGTCAGGCTGGTTTGGCCATTATCACCCGATAGGCGTCACTCCATGGGTTTACATTGACCCTTGGAGGCAGGCCCTTGAATCAGGCTCATCAGCTGGCTTTCATCTCCCGCGTCATTTTGTAATCCAAGATGTTTCGAGCATCGACATACTGCCTCCAGGTGACCACCTGAAGAACTTTGTTGAAGACAGCATCATCCAATAAGGCCAGGAACTCGTAATACAGGTTGATAAAGATAAACATGTGTACAATAACGCCACATCGTGAGCAAACTCCGAACATATATCTAACAACCGGAAGACCTTGACCTACTGAACAACTATGACAATCACAGTTACTTTCTAAATGGCTAAGATCTCTATGTGCGAACCAATTAATACAAAATTTACCGGCACCTAATGATAAAATTACGTATTAATTAGACCATCCCATGTTAATAAATTTCCCCAAAGCACCTGGTAACTATATGGTGCAAAACACAAGAATATTACAAGTTCAAATGATGTTTATTTCATCAACTACGTGTGTCTCCACCCCGATGGGTGGAATTATACAGTGTAAAGTACTTGCCGGAAGTTACGGCTTTAATTAAGATGGAACTGGAGGAAGCACTTTTTCGATATGATTTATGGGTTAGGTTAATTTTCATTTCACGAATCACAAACAAAACAAAACAAACAACGTTGAAATTTGCTAACTAACAAAATTCTAATAGTATTTGATGTTTGTGTTCAGAAATCTTCGAAGTGATAGGGACTTGATCCCGTTTGTTCTTAATATAACCACCCGAAGGACGATGTAGTATTCTGTCCGGGTTAAGAGAAGTGGTCGCTGGAGAAGATGGTGCGTTCGAAGATCCCAGTCATTCTTAAGAAAGCCAACCCATTCAACGGGCCCCAGCGTTCCCAATTGAAAGTTCCTGGGCAAACCTGGAGGGGAGGATCAGGATTTATTCGAAATTGATTGAATGAAATTGTTGGCAATCTTGCATGTGCCATACAACAATGTTCGCAATCTTTCATACAACATACTAGATTCAGGCGTTATCTGACTTAAATTTAAAAGAAATATCTCATTAATTCCTGCCAAACCAATCAGAAACAACAACGCAGAAAATTACATGTTTTATTTCAAACTGCGAGGCGTGACAAACCAGCCTCAGGCCTAAAGTCACGTGAATACGAAACAACAGCACCAGCAATTAAAAATTATTTTTTTTTATTGTAAGCGTTAGTGGGGCAAGCCATCTGTGCATGCGGAAAAACCAGTCGAACATATATCACATCTGGGAATATGAACAACATTCCCAAGCAATTTGACATCTAGCCGCTACACAAAGTAACCAAGAAATAGTACGACGATATTAAGATTATGATGGTGCCGCGTCACATAAGTCCTCCAAATTGTCCAGAACTTCGACCAATCGAACGATGTTTTTTTTTTCCTCTGTTCGGGACATAAACCACTGCGACCAGTAATTTGATCTATTGTAGTATATCCCGTAGCCTTTGTTTAGTGCATGTCGAGTTACTTCATCACTATTGAGACATGATGAAGTATTCGGTGGTGTTACAGTTGTCATTGTTTGTTTTGTTGGCAAAGAATCAGGTTTAATTGAAAGTTTCCGCTGTTTAAATCCTTTGTGAGCGACAGCACTCTTCAAAGGTGCGCCCCTTTATCAGTCAAAACCGGATTCATCACAAACAAAACAAACAATAACTCCGATAGTGACCATGCATCAGAACCCTAGTCATAACCAATTCAAACTATAGAACATCAAATAGAAAATAAGAATTCACATAAATGAAGACTAACCATGTTTTCTTTATTCCAAGCTCATCCTCGGTGGCGCAACCCGAGTATTGTCACTTTTCACAAGACATAAAATGTAATAAGGCCAATTATACGTTCCTTTGACTACAAAAACAAATATGTTCCCTAGTTTGAATTAATTCGGACTAGGGTTCGGTGGTAGATCTGATACCCCGTAACGCACCACGAAAAGGTGATCTACCAGCGTTACGGGCTATCGAACGATGTTGGGCAATTGTGAAAGCTGATGGTTGGCAAAGTTCAAGAGTTGAAAAATAGGTTAGCAAAGGCTTACACGGCCTTCAGAGAAAAGTATTTCCAGGCTTTAATGGTAGGATCCGCTAGTTTGGACATGATGGTGAAATGTTGAGAGCTTTGTATAGCTTGTCTTCGAAGAAATTTTTAAAATAAGGCCTACGCTAACTGCTGATATAATGTTTAAAAAAAATGGTGTTAGACGTTTCCAGGATACTAGATTAAAAGTGATGTTTGTTGAAGAAAAAGAAGCAACAATTCACCGACGTCAATTAAAGCCTTAATACTCCTGTCAACTCAACAATCATAAACGGTACGATTATATTCCTAGAACTACTGCCATACAAGCTGCCAGCTTCAATTGGTTGAGATTAGATTTTACCGCAAGCGTCAAAGGATCCATTAAACCATCTTCATTTCAATTTAAACTGACTTCTAATGAAGAGGAGAAGCCAATTAAAACTGCTTTTGGCTTATATCCATTGAAACCGTTTATGTTGGGAAAGTTCATGCGTCCCAAGTGAGTGTGAGCTGAAAAATCGAACCAACTTTAAACTGTCAACTTTTCCACCATCAGACGAATCGAGTCGCCTGTGTAAACTAATGTGCTTTCAGGACTGTTCCCTCAATCGTCATACCATCCGCCACTACCCAACGATACCGGAAATGAACCAGATGCCTTTCAACATGATCCATTAGTTTGAACTACTTTACTCTTCATCTTCTTTCGGTAGGATGTGCATGAGGTGAAGCTTGCTAGAGAAGGAGTTTCCTACACTAGTATGCATGGTAATGAATTGATGTTTGCTTGGGGACCTCTCCGTTTCATGCTACTGCTTCCTGAAAGGAGAAATGAGCCACAACGAACCTATTAAGCCATTACAACTATAAACTGCTGTTCCTTGTTGTGTGAGAGATCCCATCCTTCTCTAGAAAGAGCTGCCGGTTCTGGGATTCGAGTTTTACAACTTGAAAATTCGCGTGTGTGTGAGATTAAATCTTTGCAACGGATCTACCCACTCCCGACTGTAGGATGAAAACGAGAACCGAGAACAACAAAGTTCGGTTCCGTTCCGTGCTTTGATTGAAAAACTTGTTGTGGTTTAATTTTAAATAGAGTCAATGGTTGCTTGACATCAAATGTATGGCGTGGCATCGGTAAATTCTTCTAACTTCGAAAGCACAACGGAAAACTGTACATATTGAGCTAAGCAGAACTATGGCTTCTGCTAGCTGTGCTTGCCATAGCAGTTGCTGTCCTTGACATTAGATATTTCACCGTAAAACTGGGTAACATTAATCTTTATTTCTTATATCTTATAGACCAGCTTCGCATTTTTCATGTTTTCAAAACAAGAAGGTTTTATGTTTCTGCAAATCTACATGATCTATTATGTCATGCTGAGAGTCGTGTTTCCAAGGGGGAGCCGGAATAGCCCCCGAGAGGGGTGATACATTGAAGGTGAAGATTTTGAAGAGGTTCGGGAGACTCCAGCATCAAAGATGAAGACGCCGAGGGGATGTGGATTCTATTCAGGAAAACCTGGAACGTTCTGACTGAACACAAGGCTATCATGACAGACATTATCAAATGCCTTTTCAATGACCAACAATGACATGGTAGTTGTTTTTGCCACGGACTTGTTCCGGCTTATGGCGAAAGTAATCCTAGCTAGCTGCTGGAAGGTAGAGGGCCTTTCCTCCTAAAACGTAAATAGTCTTGGAAGAAGATGTTATTTTGGTTTGTGAACTCCAGTAAACGAGTGAGCAACATTGTTTCAACGGCTTCGATATGGACGGCAAGAGGCTGATGGCGATGGATTTTGCACTGGATGGATCTTTTACAGGTTTGTGGATTAGAATGACATAAGCTTAAGGCTTGTTTGTGACAAAATCAGGACGGATTAAATTTGGAATAGAACAAACCAGCCGTTAGTTTAATCCAAGATGCATTTTTTATTCAGTCAATTGTGAACTTGTCATGTTAAAGCTAATGACAGTTACTTAATGAGGCTGCATGAAGAATCTACGAGCTTTTGAGTTTACTCCAGCCAATAGGGTCTGTGCAGACTTCTCTGCAGCCGATTTAGCAGCTTTTGTCCAAGATTTTCGTAATTTTGCTATAGTTATAGCTTGTTGTTTATATTGAGAAAGTTCTCTCTTCACGAGAGCTCAATACCGCTCGAAAGGTTGCAACTCCGGACAGTCAGGTGGATTCGCCTCTTCCGGTACAACATGGACTCCATTCGCTTTATACCAATCCAAAACGTTTTTGGCGTAGTGACATGATGCCAAATCAGGCCAGAATAGCGATGGTGCGTCATGGCTGCGTAGGAATGGTAACAATCGCTTCTTTAGGCATTCTTCACGGTATATTTCCTTGTTTTCCGTTCCGGTAGTGATGAAGCTTTGGGTTGCTCGACCACAGCTGCATATTGCCTGCCAAACCAAATATATTTTGGCAAACTTGGCCTTTTTCGTCGTCCTGAAATGCTCCTCTACGTCGTTCCGTTGCATGGCAGTATAATAAGAGATTCCGGGAAGCTGCAGCAAGTCTTCCGGCACATAAGTTTCATCGTCCATTATCACGCGGGAAAACTTCGTCAAATATTCGCGATACAACTTGCGAGCCCGGGTTTTAGCCGTCACATTCTGTTTATCATTATGGTTTGGTACAGTTTTTACCTTGAATGACTTCATACCTTGCCGGTGCTTGGAATTATGCACGAAAGTTGAGGACATTTTTAATTTTCTAGCCACAGTTCCTACCGAAAGATCCGGTCTCTTCTGCAATATTTGCTTCACCTTCTGGTGGTTTCTGAGATCCGTTTTCGTTCCGTTTCCAGCCGTCGTGGCTGTTGTCAAACGTGTATCGAAAGATTTAAGGACGTCATGGACAGTGCTTGCAGGAAAACCAAGCTTTTTTGCATGTTTTCTTACTGACAAATACGGATTTTCATTGCGACCGCACACAATCGCTTTTCGCACTTGTTATTCTTTCGACGCCATCTTCGATTTAAAAGCTTGTACTTCCACCGTGAGGGTTACAAGACTCCAGCGGTTCATGATCTTAGTGGGTTTAACCGCAGCTCTCACTTCATTTGTTGCTATTCTACAATCTACAGGAACATGATTTTAGACAGTCTGGAAAAGGTAAAATATCGTTGAGCCTGGCTTTGATGATTTGGTTGAGACGATTGGTATTAGTATTCAGGTGGGGGAAGCTAATACGTTGATAATAAAACCGGGTGATGTTTCGAGGTCCGATAAGGGGTTTGGTTGTTCTGTCAAGGTTTTGAGAGTATTACTAACCAGTATAGAAGCTGGCACGTGTCGATACCGGGCCTGGAATATCTTCACATCGATGGACAGAAGACAACGGTTGACGTCCTTCACCGATTTCGGCAGAATACCGTAGTCAATTGATAGAATACCGTAGTTCATTCGCGAACTGTTCATGTAATTGCGCTGGAATTTTTGAAATCTATTGACGGAAGAGACTAACTCAACTACCACCGGTTAGTGGGCTGAGCTGAAGTCTTTGTGTACTGACCGGATCGCCTGGATCGAAGATCTTCGCCACATTGGCAATGAAGATGTCGATGATGGCATGAGCTCTGGATTTGCTGCATCTGGTAAGTACAAATGGAGTACAAATGTTTTTTACCACCAGAGGAAAAACTGAGGTCATAGTGGCTTCAGCCTATTTTCCAGGTGATGCTCCTGAGGTGCCTCCTCCTGAGATCGACTCATTTGTCAAGTACTGCAGAGCAAATAATAAGTCATTCATAATTGGCTGTGATGCCAACGCACATCATACCGTGTGGGGTAGTACGGATATCAACAGTCGAGGGGAGTGCTTATTGGAATATCTCTCTTCAAACAATATAGACATATGCAATAAGGGAAACGAACCTACCTTTTCAAATGCTATCAGACAAGAAGTCTTGGATTTGACATTGTGCAATAGTGCAATTTATGAACGTATTTCAAAGTGGGAAGTCTCTGAGGAAACGTCATTGTCGGATCATAGACACATTGTGTTCGAATGGAGTGGTGGAAATAGGTCAACTTCTACATTTCGAAATCCGAGGAAAACAAACTGGGATAATATGCACAACATTTAAACTCGGAGTTATTTACAGAAGGTGGAAAGATTGATTCAGTTCAGGAATTGGAATCATTTTCCCAAAAGGTAAATGACACGATTTTAAATTCTTTCCATATTAGTTGTCCTATCAAAGAATCATCCTCTAACAGGGATGTTCC
Source organism: Aedes japonicus (assembly GCA_034211315.2). NCBI lineage: Eukaryota > Metazoa > Arthropoda > Insecta > Diptera > Culicidae > Aedes > Aedes japonicus. The sequence goes on from JASCZW010007652.1 coordinate 35,687, forward strand.
GTGGTGGAACTCTAAGTTGGAACGTCTGCGTAAAACATCTCGTAGGTTGTTTAATAAAGCGAAAAGAACCTCAGATTGGACTCCCTATAGGAATGCCCTTACTGAGTACAATAAAGAAATTAGAAAATCTAAACGAAGATCCTGGATTCTAACGTGTGAAAACATAAGCAATAGTCCAGAAGTCGCAAGACTTCAGAGGGCTCTTGCAAAGGATCATACGATTGAACTTGGGAATCTGAAAAATGAGGATGGAGTTTTTACAAAAATTCCTAGTGAAACGTTAAAGCTGATTATGGAAACACATTTTCCTGGATCAGTTTTGTGTGTAGATCCAATCAGGGATGGATCACTTGAAGGTGAAAAAAGTTTTACAAGGACATCTCAAAAGCCTGTTAGAGCGAAAATTGCTGCAAATGACTTGGCTGACAAAATATTTAAGAAAGCCAGGGTAGAAAATGCGTTGAGATCTTTTCAGCCTTACAAATCTGCAGGAACGGACGGGATATTTCCAGCATTACTTCAAAATGGCGAAGCAGTGTTGATCTCGCCATTAATTGAGATTTTTAAGGCAAGTTTACGACTCAACCATATTCCAACTTCATGGACACAAGTAAAAGTTATCTTCATACCTAAAGTAGGAAAGCGAGACAAGACGCATCCTAAATCATACAGACCCATTAGTCTTTCATCAGTCCTATTAAAGACTATGGAAAAAGTTTTGAATGATTATATCAATTCAAATTACATGAACAAGCATCCACTATCTGAGTTCCAGTTTGCTTACCAGTCTGGTAAGTCAACAGTTACGGCACTGCATAGTGTGGTTTCAAAAGTAGAAAAAGCTCTATCGGTAAAAGAAATAGCACTTTGTTCTTTCTTAGATATTGAAGGAGCTTTCGACAACGCTTCCTATTCATCTATGGCTCGAGCCATGAAGAAAAGGAACTTTGACATGAACATAATTAACTGGGTTCATACCATGCTTGCAAAAAGAGAAATCACTTCAGAGCTGGGAAGTTCGTCTATTACAATACGGGCAACGAAAGGTTGTCCCCAAGGAGGAGTCCTCTCACCACTTATGTGGTCCTTAGTTGTAGACGAGCTTCTAAGAAGCTTAGAGGAAAAAGGTTTCGAGGTTGTAGGTTTTGCAGACGATATAGTCATTATAGTGAAGGGAAAATTTGACAACATCATTTCAGAAAGAATGCAATGGGCCCTAAAATTTACCCAGTCTTGGTGTATCAAGGAGGGCCTTAGCATTAATCCAGCAAAAGTAGTAATTGTACCTTTCACTAGGAAAAGGAAGTTTAGTCTAAAAGCGTTCCAGCTAGGAGGATTAAAGATCCATCTTAGTGAACAGGTTAAATACTTAGGAGTGATACTGGATGCCAAACTGAACTGGAATGCTCACCTTGAGTGTGTGATCGGTAAGGCAACCAGTGCTTTCTGGATTTGCTCAAAAACATTTGGCAGAAAATGGGGTCTAAGACCAAAAATGATAATGTGGATTTATACATCCATAATACGTCCTAAAATATCGTATGCTTCTCTTGTGTGGTGGCCAAAAACAAAAGAGGCTACTGCACAGAAAAAGCTTGCAAAACTTCAACGGCTAGTATCCATTGCTATAACGGGAGCGATGCGCAGCACTCCATCAAATGCGTTGAATGCAATGCTAAATCTGCTGCCTTTGCACGAATACGTGCAACTAGAAGCGGAAAAGAGTATGCTTAGACTTAAACGGTTGAAAACTTTCATGTCTGGTGATTTAGTCGGTCACCTGAGCATTTCACAAAGCTTTCAAAATGGGCCAGTGATGTACATGAATGGAGACTGGATGAAACCTGTGGAAAACCATGACATTCCTTACAACATATGTGAAACGTCACGTATAGATTGGGAAGTCGGAGGTCCCACTGTTCGTCATGGCTCCATAAAATTCTTCACAGATGGCTCAAAAATTGGAACAAAAACGGGAGCAGGAATCTTCGGCCCTGGGGTAGAAATCTCAGTGGCGATGGGAAACTATCCAACGGTTTTCCAAGCGGAGATCTTTGCTATAATAAAATGTGTTAACGTTTGTCTGAAGAGAAAATATAGATATGCAAATATTTGTATTTTTACAGACAGCCAAGCGGCACTCAAAGCGTTAAGTAATTATAAATGTACATCCAAACTTGTCTGGGAATGCATTCTTTCATTGCGAAAGGTGTGCCAAGAGAACTCGGTGAATTTATTCTGGGTTCCGGGACACTGTGGCATTGAAGGTAATGAAAGGGCAGACGAGCTTGCTAAACAAGGTTCAAATGCACAGTTTATTGGCCCAGAACCATTCTGCGGTATATCATACTGTGCCATAAAAATGGAATTAAAATCTTGGGAAGAGCAAAGGGTGATGACCAATTGGTTGGTCACCACAAAGTGTTCTCAAGCAAAAAGGTTTATAATTCCAAATGTTGCAATTAGTAAAAAGCTTCTGGAGCTCAATAAGAGAGTTCTTTGTACCTATACTGGCCTAGTAACCGGACATTGCCCGAGTAGATATCATTTGAAAAACATTGGCCAGGTTCAGAATGATATCTGTCGTTTCTGTAACATGGAACGTGAAACCTCGGAACATCTGCTTTGCAGTTGTGATGCTGTGTACAAGAGCAGACTTAAATTTCTGTACAGTGGCTATTTGCAACCTAAAGAAATTTGGACTGCAATTCCTGGGAAGGTGGTGGGTTTTATAAACTCAATCTTGCCTGACTGGGAGACGCGTCTTAGGCTGGTCACTTGACAAATGGTGATCTAGCTTTAAGATGCAAATTAGTATAGTAAACAGGGGTATATCACAAAAGTTCAACTCAGTGGACGCTGTGATTCTACGACCCAACAAAAAAAAAAAAAAAGTACAAATGGAGCTATAATGCTGTACTGCGCTACATGCAAATCGTTATGGAATATGTTACTGTTTTAGTTCTGTGATTGTTGTCTCTGCTACTATGGCAGATTTTGCGCGAACATGGATTTCCAGAAAAACTGACATGATTGGACAAAGCAACAATGAATTTAGTGATGTGTGTCCTTCAAGTCTTTGGGATACTCGAATCCCTACGAAGAGGGTTACGGCATGGTGATGGATTATCGTGTTTGCTATTTAACATTTCATTTGAGGGTGTGATATGAAGATCGGGGATAGACACCAGTGGTACGATCTTCTGGAAGTCCGTCGAGCTTTTCAACTTCAGCGATGCGGCTGATATCGTAGCATGAAAATTTAAGACAACGGTGGAAATGTAGGGCTGAAGGTAGTAGGATTGGGTTTGTCATTAATGCGTGAAAGACAAAATACAAGAAAAGGTGAAGCTCACGAGAAAGCAATGTGTTCCTCCCACCACGAGTGAGATAGACTGTGAAAAAATCGAGGTGGCAGACAAATTCGTGTAGCTGAGCACATTGGTATCCAGCAGAGAGATTTGAAGGCGAATTATGGCTATCAATCGTGCCTACTCCGAAGAACGGAAAGATTAAACAAATTTCGTTTGCATCAGTTGCTGGGAGATCCTCCCATCGCACTGTGGGACGAAACGCCAAAAACATGAACTTTTTACAATAACTCGTAAAAACGTGTTCTTAACATTTTGGTGTCTTCAGATGAAAATTTTCAAAAAATATAACGCATTTAATAATGACAAATTTTAGTTCGCAGCCTCACCACAGGCGCCGCTGCAAACTTGAGTTTATTTTAAATGATGAGATAGAGAGTTAATGTCTCCGGCATAGTTGTAGATAATTTTAATACTAACAACATTGCTGAAAACATCAACCTTCTATCTGGTCACTGTGCTGAGGTACGTGTTTTTTAAAATGGCGGGCCTTGGAATCTAGTTTTTTTGTGATTATTTAATGAATGTGCAGTTTTAGGTCAAAATAATGTTCTACAAAGTTGTACAAATAATGAAAATATAAATTTTCTCTGTACTCACCTTACATCTAAAACCTTTATGGGAGAAGTTATAGTAGTTTTATTGTGAAAATTATACGTTTTTCAAAGCCCTTTAGCTGGCGGGGATGCAAGTGGATGCACATGAAACCTCATAGGGTTCGAAATATAGGATGTATTATAGCATTTTATGTTGGTTTCATGTGTATCCATGATTATCCCCAAGGGTGAACCTGTGTTCTATGAAGTAGCGAATATACCATTAGAACTATTATAAATGCTAATATTCCCAATTGAGAACCCTATTATCGTGTAAAAACTTGTATGTTATGTATATTTTTATAATTTTATGCATAACTGTTGCTATTGAGTTGTGCAGATACCAGGGCCCACGCGCTCTTATGAAAATACTCATAAAAATTCAATATATTTCACACAAACACACACATTTTAAGGAAATCCTTTCACCCCTCACTTCATCCTTTCTTACTTCTATCCATGCATTTGCACTCACACAAACACACACACACATACGCACCTGTCAAATGTTTTTTTTTCTACGGTGACTGTTCACAAAGTTTTGATCCATGGTGCTCATGTGATCGAACATTTCTTGGTTCCGATCTGCTAATTATCAGAAGAAGCGCGGGAAAGTCAGAACAAGGATATAGAGAGGTAAACTATTATTATTTGCAAAAATACCTTTATTTCTTCCATAATATAAATACAGGTATCGTAGGGATCATATCAGAAAACAATCCAGAACAGCTGTGAATCAAGATTTACTGCACCGGCTCCTAGAGTCTTCTGATCCGTACCTTACAAGCTTGAGAAATGAGTGTTCCAAGCCTGACACGGAACTCTCTGAGGACGCTAAAGATCTGATAGTTTTCAAAGATCAATTTGAGGAAGAAAGCAGTGATGAAGATCAAGACTAAAGATCTTTGAAAATTGAGCTCTGAATGAATCAAGTTTTATTTTTGAATATGCATTCATAAACCATTGTTATGCAAACTAAGAATAAATCACTTTTTCACTCAATTGAGCAATGACTACTATGACCATGACTTTTCTTAACAACATTGAGAACTTTTTTGATTAATTAAAAAATGTTTTTCTTCCTATAGGTAAATAATTTCCTTGAATCGGTCCTGAACAGTAGCGTGTTTCGAATAATGTTTAATAAATAATAAAAATACTAGAATTAGATCAGTTTCTTCACGATAATAGGGTTCTCAATTGGGAATATTAGCATTTATAATAGTTTTAATGGTATATTCGCTACTTCATAGAACACAGGTTCACCCTTGGGGATAATCATGGATACACATGAAACCAACATAAAATGCTATAATACATCCTATATTTCGAACCCTATGAGGTTTCATGTGCATCCACTTGCATCCCCGCCAGCTAAAGGGCTTTGAAAAACGTATAATTTTCACAATAAAACTACTATAACTTCTTCCATAAAGGTTTTAGGCGTAAGGTGAGTACAGAAAAAAATTATATTTTCATTATTTGTACAACTTTGTAGAACATTATTTTGACCTAAAACTGCACATTCATTAAATAATCACAAAAAAAACTAGATTCCAAGGCCCGCCATTTTAAAAAACACGTACCTCGGCACAGTGACCAGATAGAAGGTTGATGTTTTCAGCAATGTTGTTAGTATTAAAATTATCTACAACTTTGCCGAAGACATTAACTCTCTATCTCATCATTTCAAAAAATCAAGTTTGCAGCGGCGCCTGTGGTGAAGCTGCAAACTAAAATTTGTCATTATTAAATGCGTTATATTTTTTGAAAATTTTCATCTGAAGACACCAAAATGTTAGGAACACGTTTTTACGAGTTATTGTAAAAAGTTCATGTTTTTGACGTTTCGTCCCACAGTGCATCGTTTACGCCGCTAAAACGGTCGACTACGGTGGGCTCGGCATGTTGGAAGAATGGAGCAAGACAGCTCAGTTGAACTGATTCTCGATTACGATCCAACGGCCTCAAGAAGAAGAGGCACGCAACGAGCAATGTGAATGGATCAAGTAAAAGGCGACCAGTAGATCCTTCGCAGACTGCAAGGCTGCGAAGTGCAGCCATGGACCAAATAGAATACAGCAGAGGCCACCCCGTCCTTGGCCTGATTGGTAAGGTAAGTAGCTGTAGAAGTTTGTCGTTCAAGTCACCAGCGAACTTTTTTCAACATTGCATCAACTTAACAATGTCGTTGCGTAGGACCACAACCGAGCCGTCCTTGGTATTTATTTGCTTGGGGCAGTAGGCAATGATGATTGTGATCGAGTTGATAGGTGCAGTTACTTCAGCCCTACGCTGTCGATTAACTTCAACGCAAAAGCAGATATTCCCCTTGAAGCGATGATCTCTCCTCCTCCTCGAGAACTGATTCGATTAAGGCTTACAAGACGAAACTCGGGAATATAGATGTTGAGTTTTGGCTTCAGGTGGATTTCGGTGATGAAAGCGAGGGTATTTTTCTTGGAATACAGAAAGTCGAGTAGTTCACATTGCTTACCTCTCATGGTACAAGCATTACAAATTGGAAATGAGGGCTACGGCAGTATGAAGCTGTTCAGATCGGGTCATGCATGTTTGTATGATGGTGGTTACCTCAATCAACTACTAGTTTTTCCTTTTGGGAATAGTAAATCCTCGCTCGCGGAAGAAGAACGATGTTGATTCCAGGCAAATCCAGAGGTCATCGGATGATTTTTGCTAGCGAAAGTGTTGGGCATTCCATTGGTGAAAGTACAGGATTTGAACGCCGTTGGGTGATGGCAGAAAAATTGGCCTCGTCGTTTTCAGGTACTCCTTGGAGGCCTTGTTGGTTGTTTATTGTGGATCTTCTCCGAATATAGATAAATTTGCAGCTCCGCAATTGGCACAAACTGGGTCGGTGATCAGCTTGAGCCCTTGAGATCAGCCATAAAGACGATGGTAAAGGGTCTACGGAATCAAATTGCGACACACACAAATATTCGGCAAAATTCGCCCGTTCAAACAATCATCTTCAAACTTTAACTAAAACATGTTAGGAATATTTTCCCATGTTTGTTTAGCTCAATTTCAATTCCATATCCAAATGCACGAACCTTCTTCTTTACACTACTCATAAGGTGCTGTACAACATTTTCTACAGCTTTTTCAATTGGCCGCAGTGCCGGTAGTTCGGGGGGTTGAGATGCATCGGCACGAATCACCCCTTTTTCTGATTTTTTTTTCGTGAAACGTGGCCTTCAAAATCCTGAGCAAATGCTAATTGCCAATAGCCGTATAAACACTCCGGAAGTTTGTCTCGTGAAAATTCGCTGCACGCCCAGCGATTTTAACTCAGTTTTGAGTCGTTTTTGACTCACTTTCGTTATTAAAGGGCGATACGGTCAAAATTTGGTCAATATCAACTTGACGTATTTCTTTCAATTTTGCATTTAAAAAACCTGAACACCCCTCATTTTGAAGGTGTGTGTGTGTAGAATGTTGCTCCTATTTTGATTTTGGAATTCACTCCTCAGTTGTCAAAAGCAAGAAGAGCAGCGTATCAAAATTTTGCTCGCGCATCGCGAAAATCCAAGCTACTCGCACGCAAAGTTGGCAAAATCGCTAAAAGTTGCCAAATCAACCGTTACAAATGTAATTAAAGTGTTTGGGGAACGTTTGTCGACAGCCAGGAAGTCTGGATCGGGGGGAAATCGAAAACCGGAAGCCGCTGAGACGACAAAGAGAGTTGCCGGTAGTTTCAAGTGAAACCCTAACCTATCTCTCCGAGATGCCGCAAATAAGCTGGGTGTATCGTCTACAACCATGCATCGAGCCAAAAAACGAGCCGGACTATCGACTTACAAGAAGGTAGTGACTCCAAATCGCGATGATAAACAAAATACGACGGCCAAAGCGCGATCCCGGAGGCTGTACACGACGATGCTGACGAAGTTTGACTGCGTGGTAATGGACGACGAAACCTACGTCAAAGCCGACTACAAGCAGCTTTCGGGACAGGAGTTTTATACGGCAAAAGGAAGGAGAAAGGTAGCAGATATTTTCAAGCACCCGAAACTGTCAAAGTTCGCAAAGAAATATCTGGTTTGGCAAGCCATCTGTACCTGTGGCATGAAAAGCAGCATTTTCATAGCTTCCGGGACTGTCAACCAAGAAATTTACGTGAAAGAGTGTTTGAATAAACGTCTGCTGCTTTTCCTGAAGAAACACGGTTGTTCCGTACTGTTTTGGCCGGATTTGGCATCTTGCCATTACGGTAAAAAGGCCATGGAGTGGTACACCGCCAACAACGTGCAGGTGGTTCCCAAGGACAAGAACCCTCCCAACACGCCAGAGCTCCGCCCAATTGAGAAATACTGGGCTATTGTCAAGCGGAACCTAAAGAAGACCAAAAAAACTGCTAAGGACGAGCAGCAGTTCAAGGCAAACTGGCTTTCTGCGGCGAAGAAGGTGGACAAGGTGGCTGTACAAAATCTGATGGCAGGGGTCAAGCGTAAGGCCGGGCAATTCGGATTTGGAAAAGCGGAAGCCTAACTGAATATTTTTCCTGAATTTTATACTAATTGAACTTGTAAAAGAAATTTAATTTGATTTTTTAAATAAACGATTTCACCGATTTACACGCGTTTTCCCTTGACCAAATTTTGACCGTATCACCCTTTAGTAGAGTCACTCAAATTTGAGTAAATATAACTGTTATTGGCAAGTCGAAAAATCAAATACATCGACATCGTCAATTCCAGTTACATTTACTCAAGTCGAAATGGCGCTACGCGCGACGATGAAGTGAGTCAAAAACGAACTCTAAACGCTGGATTAAAATGTCTGGCCATGTGGTTTGCATATTCACTTCGTCACCGTCCTCAAAATTATCGTCGGAACCATTGCCATCTGCTACCAGCTTCAGATCATAATCGACCACGATCTGCATTCCTGCTGGTGGAAGCTCACGAATTTTAAGTGGCTTGTTCCTCATTTGTAAGTCCTTGTCTTCCCCTCAAGGTAGTCCTTGGTAGATCCCCTCAAGTAAGTCCTTGGTAGATCCCCTCAAGGGATTTCACCGGATTACTCAGTCAATTATATAACGATAGTTAATGATGCATTAAACGATTCCAAATCTTTGCTAAGGGTGCTGCATTTAACGACCGTTAACGACTTCTTCCAGATTGCAATCCGAAATTTTATGTAATTTATCTGATGACATAAATACAGGTTTTACAGGTTTTAAACAAACAGATTTGATTTAACAGAACGCAATAGTAAAGATTTACCTGTGACGGGTACACGCCCATTTGGATTTACCCAAAATTTAGTAACTTGTACCCATTTTCATAAAACAGGCTGACACATCAAATTATGGGTAAGGCGATTTATGAAAGTGGGAAAATCTTACTCGGTTCTTCATAAATCTGGTTCAATCCTTAATTAAGCTGTTAGACTGTAGTGGAAACCCAGCAGCATCAGCCGCCATTTTTCCAAAATGAGGTGTAGAAGTTACAAAATTCAAATTTCAAAACGATCATTAGAATGGAACAAATTACAGCGAAAGGTGTTTAAATTTTTGTTCTATTTTCTAGTAGTTATCCAAAAAAAATCAATTCTAGAAATTCTATTCGTTCAATCAGCTGAACCAACAACTTCCTACAGAGCCTGTTCGAACTGATCGAACTGACGGCCTAGGAATGCTCGCGATCCGAGACCAATGCGCTCCAGCACCGGATTCTGGACACCGGGATGAATGTAAAACTAACCCAACATCAAATGAACCGGGGGTTTTGGGTTTAAACACGGTTACCCAATTTTGAGTAGTTAAAATTTTTATGATTTTGGGTTACCATTACTCAATTTTGGGTAAATTCGGATGAGCGTGTATCAATAGGTGAAATCTAGACAAAATCATCGAAAGATCACAAATAACAATTGTAAACAATGACATCTAGCGTATATTTCTGGGATCTGCTTGTTCCCACAAACAAAATAGTACCAAAAACAAATACAGGGAGTTATTACCTTCTCGCCGGTAGTGGATATAAATGTTAAGAGCCTGTCATTTCCAGGTAATTAACGTTTGAAGTCATTGTTTACAATTGTTACCTACGACCTTTTGACGATTTTGTCTAGAAATACGTGTGGAATTGATAAAATCACCTCGTTTCCTTGATCATTAGAGCGCTTACAGTACAATTTCCACAAAATATTTCAGCAAATTTGTTGAACCATCGACACAAAACGCAAACAGTCAGTGCCGAGAGAGCTGTCAAACTTTAATGTCCTTAAGAAAAGATTTGGCAATGCAATTTGGTTTCACGCTCATATCAGCCTCTCTTTCATTTGTATTGCTGTCCCTTTTTATCCTACGGAAAAATGATTCTATTCTCGTAAAAAATGGAACAGCTCAATTTATAAGTTGTTCAACTTTTTACGAAAAAAATTCGGTAAGAAAAAAAAGGGACAGTAATACAAGGCAGTTTTTAACGTGTTGTCTCTTTCATGCCCCCACTGCTCTTTTGCTGAATAGTTTTTCGTCGTTCGTCATGATTCGTCGTTGAATAAGAACAACGGGAAAATAAAAGATTGCATACACTGAATTACTGTTCTTATTCATATTCGTCAAACTACATGGTAAGCGCATGTGTCAGGTGTAAACATTTTCACAGTGCAAATATGTACATGCAAAACAGTCTAATGAGGTGCAAACGAAGGAAAACGCTCAAAATAACAATTTATAGAACATTAGTAACTTCCCTAGAGCGGAATTGGTAACGAATGACCAAATTGCCTAAAGTCCCTTCTAAAACAACACAAAATAAAACGAGCGAAATTTGTGTCGTTTCTTTGTACTTTTTTAATAATAGATGCAATTCCAATTTAAGTTTCTTGGAACTTAGCTAGAAAAAAGCTCATCATACTTAACAACATGATGACCGTTATTTATGCTTGTTTTGAATGCAACTTAATTCCTCATGAATAAATTAATATTTATTGCAGTATAATCTACTTTAATGAAGAACGTTACACCATTAAAACGAATCATGTGATCAAATCCCATAATGATTATTGTCGATGCTTACCAGAATATTTTCTACATGTCAACTTAAAAAACCATCCAAAACATTCAACGCTACCCCGCTGATCAATGTTACCCCATTTAACAGTACTAGTTAACTACTCTATGTTCTCGGGATGCTGAGCAATAATCCAAGTTGGTTTTATTTGCTGATATTTCTTCCAATAGGTGCAGGTGCAATACATATATTCCAGGTACCGACCGTTGACAGGCAAGAACATAAAAAGCATTGACACGACGGCAGATCCTGGCAAAACCCAACCAACTAGCACTCCTCTTCAATGCATTGTGCAATGTGTCCGAAAGCATGGCATTGAGATGAAATGAAAAGAAATCCAGGAACATACCAAGCATGTCGCTATCTCCGAACAGATGCTGTCGGTTATGGCAGAGCAGAAGGATGCTCTTTTAAACTGAATTTAATGGCGTTCGCATTATGGAGGAAATGTTGTGCTGGTGAAAATTTTATTATGTTCCTATGCATAAATTTGCTCCAGTTGCTCAACCGCAGCAGCCGAGGTCCCGTGGTTTATGTGGTGCGCTCTGTGCCTTGAGATGCTTTTGTCGGTTTTGCTTCCTCAGGTAAGATTGAAGTCTGCCATATAATGGATTTGATGCACCCAACCGAAAAACGTTAGATGTGTGCTGTTACTAAACTCGAGCGGCAGTTTTTAATTTTAATTCATGCAAATTGTTTAGTGATTTTAATGAATGAACTAATATGCTTGGTAATTCAAACATGAAAAATTTTCATACGCTTAAAAAATGTTAGAACAAGTATATGCTGGGGAAAATTGCGTAATTTTGGCCATTTATTAAATTGGCTTTTTAGTTTAACCTACATAGCGACGGAGGGTCATCTGAAAACATTGCTTATAACATTTGTTAGTCGATTGTTTCGATTGATATTCTCTTCTTATTCTTTTTTTTTAATGTTCAGGTGGCCTGTTCTTCGTCCCGTTTTTCTCTCTGTACCTGAAACATCGCATAATGGATCATCTGATATGAACCATCCCTTTACATTTTTGAGTTCGTTTAAAGAAATTTATTAATACTTTTTTATTTCGATGAAAAAAACGGTTCAAATGGTTGCAAAAGATTGAGCGTAGGAGAATTTGCGCGAGAATAAAATATATACTCGATTTTATATTAGATTTACTAGCCTACATGGTTGAGAAAACGTGAAAATCCATACAAAAATATTTGATGGTCCATACAATAAAACGTGACAAGCGGTCTATAAAAACTAAGTTTTTGTGGATTGATCTCGGCAATAATTGCACTGACAAATCCGCAGCTGATGGTATGTAAACAATAAACTTATATGCTATTTTTGCTGCTGTTGTTCGCCAAAAGTCGATACTTTGTAGTCGGGGATCAATCAATCAATGAACTTCAACAGAGAAAAAAGTCAGCATTGCCGGCTGACTGCGATGTTTTAACTTCCGTCATCGCTGCTAGCTACGCAGAGAAATAAAAACCTCGATTTTACCACCGTCGATCTGAACTCGTGGTAGGAAGCTAACATTGTCTTCTCGTGAGCCTCTTCCCTTCATGTATTTTGTTTTCAACGCATTAATCACAAGCCCAATCCTACCAGCTTCAGCCTCAAGTCTGATGTACGTGTCCGCCATCGTCTCAAAGTTACGTGCTACGATATCAACGACGTCGGCGAAGACAAAAAGTTGGACAGACTTCCTGAAGATCGTGTCACTCGTGTCTATCCCAGCTCTTCGAACCATATCCCCCCAGTGCAATGTTGAACAACAAACACGATAACCCATCACCTTGCCTTAACCCTCTCCGAGATTCGAAGGGACTCGAGAATGTCCCTGATACGCGGACGATACACATCACTCGATCCATCGTTGCTTCGACCAACCACGTCAGTTTTTCCGGAAATCCATATTCGTGCATAATGTGCCATAGCAGGTCTCGATCGATTGTTTCATAGGCTGATTTGAAATCGATGAAACGATGGTGTGTGAGCACGTTATGTTCGCGACATTTCTGCAGCACTTGCCGATTCGCGGAATTCTGGTCCGTAGTAGTGCGGGAATCCATGAATCCCGCTTGGTCTTACCCCACGAACTCCTTTGCAATTGGTGATAGTCGGCGGCATTAAATTTGGGAGAGCAATTTTTAGACGGCGCGCAGTAGCGTGATTGCACGATAATTGCAGCAATCCAGCTTGTCGTCCTATTTATAGATGGAACACACTATTTTGTTCCATCCGATCCTCTGGTAAGCACTTCTTCTCCCAAATCTTGGCAATTACCCAGTGCAGTGCTCTGGCCAGTGCTTCACCACCGTATTTCAATAGCTCGCATGGGAGTTGGTCAACTCCAGCAGCTTTGTTGTTTTTCAACCGACCACCTTCCTTCTCAACTTTCTGAAGAGTTACTAGACTTATTACCGTGCCACTTTTGTTCACTACAATATTGCCGTTCAGGTGCTCGTCGAAGTACTGCTTTCATCTTTCAATCATCTCACACTCTCCTGTGAGAATGTTGCTTTTCAGGTCTCTCCACATATCGGCGGTTCGTAGCCTTTGCGCGAGCTATTTAACTTCTCGTCGAGTTTGCGTGTGTAGTTAGCACTGTACACTGTTTCCATTGCTTCGCTGTCTCGATCTTCCTCCTGTCAATACCGTACCACATTCTCATACGGTGTTGTAGCATCCTCTCACGTGCTGCATTCTTCTCCTCTACTGACTATTGCATTCGCCATCAAACCAATCATTTTTTTGATTCGGTGCAGAAGTACCTAGTGTCACTATTGCAAAGCTATTAATGGCGGTTCAAATTTCTCTCCAGCCATCCTGCTGCACTTCCGTTTGTAGGGCTGCTTCCAGCTGTTGCGCGTATTCCTGGGCAACACCGGTTTCCCGTAGTAGCTCAATGTTAGGTCGTGGCGTCCGAATTCGACGCGTGATGTACACCGTCGAGATTTTTGAGCACATATATATTGGTCCGAGTCTATATTCGCGCTGCGGTAAGTGCGAACGTTGATGATGTCGGAGAAGAATTTTCCGTCGATTAGAACATGATCGATTTGATTCTCTGTTCGTTGGTCAGGTAATCTCCAAGTGGCTTTGTGGATGTCTTTACGGGGGAAGAAGGTATTTCGGACTTCAAATCGTTATCGTTCGATACGGTATGCAGGCTGTTAGGCCTTATTACCGGTCAGTACATTGCCTCCCGTCCTACCTGAGTATTCATGTCGCCAATGACGACTTTTACATCCCGCAGCGGGCAACTATCATCCACTTGCTCTAGTTGCGTGTAGAACGCTTCTTTTTCGTCATCGAATCTCTCTTAGTGTAGACAATGTACTTTGATGATGTTGTAGTTGAATAATCGACCCTTGATCCTCAGCTTGCACATTCTCGCATTGATTGGAAGCCATCCAATCACACGTTGACGCATTTTTCCCAGCACAACAAAGCCGGTGCCCAGTACCAAACCTCCTGGAGTGGTACGACTTCGAAGTTACTTGGCTGAAGATCGTCGTAGATTATCCTAGCTCGGCCAGGCAAACAGGGAGATTTGTAGTTCCATGTTCCGAGTTTCCAATTGTAGTCCTTATCTCGTAGCCTAAGTCTCTGCCGATTGTGACGGTCCATATTATCTTCTGTATTATTTGTAATATTGTTTTTTTTTACAACCGCACTTGTTGGGCTTTCCCCAACCCCGTGTCTTGTTGGAGGACCATCGTGCACAGCACTGTTTAGAGAACGATGCTCAGCCGCTCCTAACATGGAGAACAGACGCTGTTTTGAGCCGCTCCTAACATGGAGAACTGACGCTCAAATAGACTGCACCCTTGAAGAGGGCAGCCCCTCTTCCTCTGTCCATGTATATCGTACTCAGTCAGTAATATGCCACTGAATAGTCCGCAAACTACCAGCAGGTACGCATTGTCCAGTCATTTACCAAGCTATCGACCTTAACAGATAGTTCATGCAAAATTCTGATAAATTTCTGTCAAAGTGTGGAAATAGTTACTCAAGTTTAAAAAATGTTGCAATGATTATCGGCTCACCCACACTTTCAGTGGTGTTGACATGACATTTTTCCGGCTGTCAGAGATTGACACAAAATATTTGGTTGGCTTCAACAGCAACTGTCGTTACATGACCGAAGTTTCCATCCTCAATAATGTTGATTCATCAATGCTGCTGCTGGTCCGCCTGTCAAAGTTCGTTACCAGAATGAACTAAATCAGCTCAGCTTAATTTTTTTTATTTCTATGGAATTTGTGTTTTAACAAATGGTTTACAATTCAAGTGGTTAGCCAGAGGGGCCCGTCAACTTCAGTTTCAACCTAATCTATTTAATTTTTTATCAATATGGTTAATCCAATCGATAACATTTCTCCCGCAAGAGGAAGCGTTTGATTTTAAAATAAGAAAAAAATTGATAACCTACCGTATGAACGAAATCAGCACAGCTAGCTGTTTTCAAGTCAATTGGTACGAAGTTAAGAGATTTTCGCACACACTTAGAAATTATGAATTTTACACGAGACGTAATTCATGTACGTTAAAATTCGGGGAAAGTAAAGAAAGATTTCGGGTAAAACTATGTCTCCTGAAACCAGGGTTGCCACATTTTTTTTCGTTCCCACCTTTATTTTTTGCCTTGGTTAAAAATCTTTACTTCACATTATGTGCTGTGAAAAAGGAAAACAGATCATTATACGAGGGATTCACGTTCTCGGGGAAAATCGATCATTGCATATAAGCCCTTCTGACAGGGGAGTTATCATATGATAACGAATCATATGATGTTTGTTTTGGTTACCTAAAGTTTAAGGATAGGTGAACAACATCGGAATGGAATTAACAATAAACCATTGTTATGATGCGTGTACATCAATTGGGTAAATTTAGAACTTAGTTGTGATGTTTATATTAGCTGATCAACTTCTCCTTTCCTCCTCTGGCATCCATGATGTACGTTATCAAGTGGTTCCGGATTTTGGACTTATTCAGATTGTATTGCGAGAAAAGTCGCTCCACTTCTTCAAAAGAATGCGCAATGAACTTTCTTAGCAAGTGAAAAGCCAGCTTTCCATCTGTTCGCCCTTCAAATGGCGCAACTTTTTGGGGCCATTCATTCGGTTTACAAAGCACATCAGATCGAGTAAAAAGCCTCCATCCTTGTATCATCGAGCATTCCGGATCTAAGCATTTCTCATGCAGCTGTATCGACGTATATTTTCAACTTCTTACGAAGATGTTTCTCTAAATCTGAAACCCATAAATCCGTCAGGTGTTTTAGGCAATCATCCTCACGAAAATTGGCAAGGAGCACCATCAGCGAGACTTCAGCTGATTGAAGGATTGCATTTCCAGGAAATCCGTAGCTTTTAACTGCAATATACGATTCGCTTTGTTGATAGGAGGCAATACTTAGTTTAAGAAGTGTATTAGTGGCTGCAACATCGTCTCATTATCAAACAGTTGTCTCAGTTGGGTTAGAACGCGAAAACCAACACGAGCTCGAAAAAATGGTCCATGTTCCATTTTAAAACTGACTCCAACTATAGCCATCTGGTGGTAGACGGATGCAGAACTGTGTAATCGGGAATTTCTTGGGTCATTTAGGGCTGCAGGAAAAGTAACTGTATTTGTTCCAGGTACATTTGCAGATTTCTGCATGCGTAACTTGCTTAAAGAGCCAAAAAGTGGCAAGTAGGGTACGTGTCCCTTGACTCAGCCTAATATGCAACAATCGATTACATTTTGTATTATAACTCATAAGGTATTTGAGATGGGAGCAAAATTTAACCAGCTGTACACTTGCTAAGATATGTTTAATACGCCATCTGGTGAATGTATCACGAAAAGTTACACAATTCATTTTATAAAAACAGAAACTTTCGAGGGATATGGATGTATTGTCGGTCTATGGGTACCAAATTGGGTCAAATAATGGATGTAAGTTCGTCTCATTCGATAGATTTGTTATTATATGTTGTCTATGTACGATTTTTTGTTTTGGTTTTCTGATTCGAGGTGTTTTCAGCTGTATTCGCTCTACCCAACGAACAATTTCGCAAAATCAAACTATTCTTAAGCTGCTAAGAAACACATAAATGATTTTTACATATTATTTAGCGGTCATTCGGCAATCAAAACATCATAATCCACTCCACACAGATTTTATTACTTTAGTTTGTGTTAAGAATTGCCGTTTGAAAAACATTCAACCATAACTCATACATTTGAATTGTAAATGTTACCAGTAACAACATTTTTACTAAGCTTTTCAAACCACAGGCTATAGTTGAAAACCTAGAAAAAAAATATGTTCCTAACATTGGGTCATGGTTTTCATGTTAAATTATTGTTATTTTACCTGTGTGACCTGTAAGCTTATAACGTGTGACTATTTTCTGTACATCTTGGCTGCATTATTTGGTTTAGTTTATGTTCGATTTCGGCAAATTTAGATCATTCGAAGATCGTGTAGATAATCTGTTCAGCTTAACCAATGAAGTCATGGTGTCTAAAAAGTTGAGAAAATCGAAAATTACGCGGAAGTGAACAACTATAAATTGATTAATAATGTCTCAATTGCTTTGCAATGAATCGGTCCTCGTGACAGCAACATAATTCTGTTAATTTTCGCCGAAATAATGACATATTTAGTACATAGGCCGAATCAAGGAGCTAGACTAACATTACATCCCGTTACCCTATATTCGACAATTATCAAATCAGGACAGTCACGTTTCAGCAGCATCTTGACGGATCGGTCAGAACTCATTATTACATACCTAAGTTCCATCTTATCCAAAGCTCACAACCCGTTTTCTTTGTTATCGATCTGTAACTGTTTATTAAATGCGCAAAATATGTATAGGTTTGCGCATTGCAAGATAATATTAAAGCTAACAAAAAAATACGTTCGAAATAACTATGCTTCCAATAGCAAAAATTACAATCAAAAACATAATTCTAACTTCCCAAAGTTCCTCTGCATAATTGCATAAAATACTTTTAAATTAGAAGAACAGTACTTTTGTAGCAAAAACTGAAAGAAACAACTTTGCATTTTGAAACAACCTTTTCTCCAGCGGAATACTTGAAAAAAATATTGAAGTAATATCTGGAGAACTATATGTAATAATCCTTGCAGACATCATTTAAAACAGACAGATTTTAAAAATAATTTTACAAAAAAAACCATTCCAGAATTTTTAAAGATAAGAATTAACTTTATGAGATTATGGAATTCATGCACACAATTTTTCTTGGATTTCTCCAACATATAAGAATTTTAATCTAGCACAATTTCAAGAATAATCGTAAGATTTTGTGTAGTTCTTTCAGGTGTCCTCCAGGGATTCCTTTAAAATCGCAAATCTTTAAAAGATCAGCGATTCATCCAAATATTTTATCACAAGAAAGATAAAAAAAACTGCTGTTGCTATGCCAGAAGAAATTCCTGAAAGAATCCCTGGAAGAATACATACGAACGTCTGAAGAATACCTATAGAAACGCCAGAAGGAATATCTAAAGCAATGTCTGAGAATCTTTGAGAAATTCTTTAAAACTTTCTTCGAAAATTATCTCAAAAATATTATAGAGACATCATTTAGGGGCACACATACAAATTGACTTTAAGATTGTGATCTGTCACGGTAGTGACAGTGTAAATTTTTTTATTTTGCTTAGTGAGCCCAAAGCAGCACACTGAAAGTAGTATTGATAAATAGTTGAATCCTAAACTGTACTCATATTTTGAATTTGAAGTTTTTGAGCGGACAAGCAATTGCCAAAAATCTTTAAAATCTTGGTTTTTCTCGAAAATCTTTCATCTTTACATACAGATATCTGTATGAAAAAAATGAAAAAAAATCTGTGTCAATCTAGATAAATCTTAGCATGTGGCAACCCTGCCTGAAACTGCCACATACCCAATTCGTGAAAAGATGTGTTTGATTGAATTTATTTTCTCATCTCTTTCAACTCATTCTTATGTGCTAAAGGACGCGTGCATGTGTCGGACTCAGAGGACAGAAATTTACATGACATTTTGGTAGTGTGAACATACCAATGAGGTCTATAAAGGTGGAGAAGAAGTGGTTAAGTTGTATTAGTGTAATGCAAAATACTGTCATTGTGTTCGTGAGATGATAAACAGTGTTTTTTTGTAAACATGGGTCACGTAGATCCCCAAAAACAACAATTTACTACAGCAGCAAATCACAAGGTGGAATGTTTAGTTTTGGTAATTGGTATAATTTTTAAAAGGCTTCGGTTGAAAAATGCCTTTTTATGCACTAAAATGATGCGGACAAAAACATAACATGCTTTGTTATCATTCGCTTGTTTTTGGAGTTTTACGTCACTACCCGAAATCGAGGATTGTTTACTCATTTTTCGTTACTAATACCAACAAACACTTGCTCTTAGCCACCTGTATAAACCTCATTGTGTACATACTACATTGGTCTACACTGATCGAAATGTCTAGTTATTTTTCAAGCCGATATTCATTCGAATGCAAAACTAACGAAGAATTAATTAATTGACCATCCCAAAGCATCCTTCAAATTTCAGATTAGTTATAATACGACGGGACAGACAAAAGAGGTTGAAAATACGGTACTGTCCTGCTCAATGTGATAAATTTTGTCAGCGATCTACGTCATGAAGGAATGCGGACTTCATGCACAATCAATTTCAAAATAGTGTGACGACGCTGTCTGTCTAGACAGCAAATTTAATCAAAGGGTGACGGGTCGACATTATCAGATGGAATCGAAGTAATTACCCACCCTAGACTTCATTCTTTCTTGAACATTCAGAAAGGGCCAGCACTTTACCAAACGAACGTTCTTCGAGCTGTTAATTAGTGGAGGACAGACGAATTGAGCATTGGGTTTAACTTGATTGTGTTTAGTTTTTTTTCTGGAAAGCAAGGTGTGTCTTTTAATTTGATTTGGTCACAGTTTGCGTTCTCTTCGTCATAGGTCATCAAGAAGAAAAATTAAAAGAGAAGAAAAACGTTCTGTTACCAATGTCAAAATAGAATCAAAGTTTCATGAATGCTTAACACGAACCATGTGCCAACGCTGTTCAATATGTTTCGTATTTCGGAAAGACAGAAATCTCGGATACAGGTAAATATGATGGAGAAGCATAATTGACATATGTACAGCGTCATGTGTTCTCATATCAATGGTTTTCATTTTTAGATAAGCTCAAACGAGCATCAATAATTTCGATGAGGTCTAACATTAATGTAGAATTCATTCAACGCAGTTGGCAGATCATTAGAGAGGGACAGTGTTGATGGTTGTTCTTGTTTCTTATTCAAGGCTGGTTCGTCACGCAAGGAAGATGACGTGGACCCTGCATATCGAACTTATCAACACATGGGCCGGGATCAACGGCTTTGCTTCCCTTTGACGTAACTTTTCGTTGTGCTGCAGATAAGAGGTGGGCAAAATGACTCACTATAGCGAGCTGCTCCGAACAGTTCCGCTCAATGAAGTTAGTGAGTTCTTCAGAACCGTTCATTTGCCCTTTTCCTAGCACTTAGCTAAAATGTGTATTTTTCGTTGAAATATTCGATTTGTATTTTAACGTAGGACTACGTTTTTCTTTTCTATACCGAGTGGCATCCCAAAACTTTAAAAAATGAGAGCGTTACACAAAAGTGAAAGGTTTTTGAACGCTTATACCTCTTGTTTGACTAGGCAGAATGACTTCATTCATACGCTATTTCATCAGAAAGACTCACCAATTTTTTGCTTTGAAATTTGAAAGAAGTTTCATAACTAAAAGTAGTTAAATTTTTCAATTCAAAATGACCTACTTTTGCTGCCATACAAATCTGCATATCAACAGGTTGAAAAATGTGTTTTCCCAAACACGGCCGTAGGAAATGGGTAGCAAATGTCTTCTTCTTATTCAAAATATCAAAATTGCTTTGTTGCCGGTGTCTGATTTTTCAATTGAGGACCGTCCCCTATAATTAAATTTGCTACGTTCTGCATTTTCGTGCCTCCCGTCTTTCTTAGCTATGCTATCAACGCTAGTATATAGCTGGGGGCGAACAAAATTGGTTCAGTCATTCCAGTTTGAACAAGCGACGCGTTCGGTCGTGTTTTTCGCTCACGCTCTGAACAGTTTTTTTTTCAGTTTCATTTCGTTCGCTCTTCCGTTTTGGTGCGTGGTGCACTGTACCCTCTCACGTTGTGTGATACACAGTCCGACCCCGGTATGGGGAAGCCACTGCGTAGTGACGTCGGCAAAAGCTTGACTGGGAAATGTTCCCGTTTGAATTCACCCGATGATGTGCTGTCATCCAAAAAACTGTTAGCTAATAACCGGTATGCCGTTCTGGAGAACGGCGATACACCGAAAATAGAGAAGAAGGAGAAAATGCCACCGCTGTTCGTGAAGGGATTCCCAGAAGGCTAGCTGAATAAGGTGTACTACTACATCAATAAGGGCTTACGATGCACAGTTCAGCTCTGCTTGCAAGGCTACAAGCTGATGGTTTCGGCGCTACCGCATTCTGCGCTGTCAAGGAAATCTTGAAGCAGATGAATGTGCAGTACTTTACGCACGACATCGAAACGAACAAACCGTTCAAGGTAGTTTTGCCTCCCGGAGACGAAGACGGAGGAACTGGCCGACGAACTAAGAGCCAATGGACTAAAACCGGTGCAGATCAACAAAATGCGTCGGCATGACATCTCGAGAAGCTATCGGGATTAGCTTTACCAGGTGCACTTCGAGAAGAACTCGACGTTCAGCGTTGCCAATGTTCCTGATTTTTCAGGATTTTCCAGACTTGTTGGCTATTGCCTGAAATTCTGACAAGCACCATTTTTTCCAGATTTTGATAAAAAATCTCGATTTTTCCTGATTTTCGTAATTTTTATCAATCCACCAGTGTTAAGCGAAATAAATAAACTAATCAAAGTAAGGAGTTCTGCCAGTGGGTACTCTGATATAGGTAATTGTCAAAATCATCCAATAAAATCAATTCTGACCCGCTCTTCCTCCAAAACGATACATGGCATCTTAAACTTCGCGGTTTACTTTTTAGTTTTTAATATCACTTCTGCAGGTCTCAAACAGTTAGTAAATAAAGCTTTCGCAAAAAAAATTCAAAATAATAGCTCCAACGCAACATTAGATTAGGGCGAATCGCTTTATAAACAATGGCTTTCGTAGTCTTCGTAGTCTTGAACAATATACAAATTAAACACTCCTTAAGGAAGACGAGCATTGTTCATATCCCTGATATATTCAATTTGAAGGAATTATTCAACTTCCGATAAATTAGCAGACAAGTCTTTGTTTACAAAGCAGATTCACCCTAATCAAATGTTGGCACCGAACTATGCCATTTATAAACTGGTAGAGATAAATGTAATCATTTCGTCTTAAATTAACGGTTTTTATTAACATCAGTATTTTTATACATTGAAATGACAATCCTGATTTTATCCTGATTTTTATTTCATATACTTCCTGACTTTATAAAAATATACTTGGCAACTCTGTCGACGTTCATGAAGGACCTCCAGAACAGCAGAGCTTTGTTCCACATCGTCGTCAAGTGGGACCGGTACCAACCAATTCACCGCGATGTCACTCAGTGTCAGAACTGCCTGATGATTGCGCATGGCACCAAAAATTGCCACATGGCGAAGCGCTGCGTCGATTGCGGCAAACACCACGAAGCCGATGCTTGTGAGCGGATGGAGGATGCTGATCTAGTGTATGCCAACTGCGGTGCGGCGCACAAAACTACAAGCAGAGAATCCTAAAGGGTTTGAGTTGTTTAGTGAAATACCTGTAACTAGAAATTACAAAGAGATTCTTCTTCCGCTTACTCAATAGCTCGACTTATTCGCCACAGTGGACTTTCCTGCTCTCCCCAACACGCCAAGTGCCCCCAAACCGTCTGGTTCCCAGTCGGCCTTCGGTTCAGCATCGGTTCGCAGCTACAGCAACCCAACCATCCCAAAGCGATCTTCCAGGACCGTCGTACTTTGGTGCAACATTTGGCGCGATGGAGGAACGGAGGAAGTCGTTGCAATCCTGACCCAAGCCTTCATCAACAAGCGATCCTGCAGAACACGTGCAGAACAACGTGCAGGCGTTGATTGCATTCCTCAATGGACCGTGAAATCCTCAAAATCACCAATTGGAACGCTTGCTCGCTGAAGAGCAAGGACATCGAGATTCATCGACTCTCATCGAACGAACCATTGACATCACAATCATCACCGAAGACGCAGCTCAAGCCTGCGATCAACGTGTTCCTCCCAGATTTCCGACTGAACAGACTTGATCGAACGCCAGCCAGTAGGTGGAGTCGCCGTCGCCCTGCGCACCAACATCAACTGCCAGATGCTTCCGAGCATTGCAGCTCCAAATTCATCGAAGCCATCGGAGTCAAGGTCGAATCTACCGTCGTGCCCTATCACTATCATCGCGGCCTATTGTCCAAAACAAGCAAGCACAAACAACGAGACGGATACGACTTTGCGAAACGATATTATTAAGCTCACTCGGAAGCATGGGCAGTTCATCTTCGCCGGCGACCTGAAGGCAAGACATGAAACCTGGGGAAACGCACGACGAAACAAGAACGGCTCCATCCTAAAGAAGGACCTGGAAGAGGGCCATAATACCATCCTATGCCTGGATACTCCCATCTGGTTGAGTAGATCTGGGGTCCACTGAACAATCATCTGCCGCACCAACATGGGGAACAACATTGCCCAGCTGGTCGTGTACCAAGAACTTAGCTCAGACCACTATCCAGTGGTGGCTGAAGTTGGGTCCTAAGTCAACCGGCATTCGGTAACTAGGCGCAACCTCCATCGCGTCAACTGGGTCCAGTTCCGTCATCAGGACGACAACACCGTCGATTAGGATAGACGACTCGAATCAAACGACGACATCGATCAGCAACTGCAGTCGATCGAGCAGGTAATCTCCCAGGCCCGGGAGTACCACATTCCAGAAGCAGCACAGGTGAGCAACTCTTTAACTATTGATAGCCTCACTAAACATTTGACCCGTCTACGAAACACAACTCGCAGACAGTATCAACGTACTGGTTTTTCTGCCTTGAAAAAAGACTACAATCGCTTGAACAAAATTATCAAGGCTAGAATGGTGGATCTCTGAAACAATAATTTTGCCAAATCCGCGCTCTTTCAGATAAGGTAAAACTGTTCTGGACAATAAAGATTGGACTCGGAAAAAATGCGACACTTTGTTTTGGGTGTAACTCTTTATCGCGTGGGTAAAAATTAGTGAAATTTAGGGTAATACTAGTTTAGTGGGTAATACTAGTGTTATGTTTATGTGTGCGAAATTTTATTGCGATCTGTTAAGCAGTTTTCAAGATCCATTCGAAACAAGAAGAGCTACGCCAGCAAATCTTGTGGCGGTGATCTATAATCCTAGTCAGTCGCACAGATGGATCCGCAAAAGGCTTGGAATCCACCATTCCACTTTGTCCCGCGTTGTGAAGATGCTCCAGGAGATAAAGGCCATCGAGCGGGGCACTGGAAGAGGCCGAAAACCGAAAACGGAATACCCAGTGAACCAAGAGGAGCGGAAGTTAAGGCAGTACTTTAAGAATAACCCGAACATTTCCACACGAAACGTGGCCAAAAAGGTTAATTTGTCTAAGTGGTTCGTCCAGCAGACCATGAAGCGGACTGAGCTACGTGTTTTTAAGGTCAGGATGGCGCCAAACCGGACTGACAAGCAAAACACGGTGGCCAAATTGCGTGCGCGGAAGCTGTACCGTAAGTGGCTGGTCAAGCCGGGCTGTCTCGTCATGGACAACGAGACATATATCAAAGCGGACACCAAACGAGTCCCCGGCCTCGATTTTTTTCTTGGTACGTCCCGGAGGTTCCGGAAAAGTTCCGGAAGAGAAAGATGGACAAATTCGCGAAGAAGTACCTGTTATGGTAGGCGATCTGCGAGTGTGGACGGTACAGCAAGCCAATCGTTACAACCGGCACCAGAAACGGGCAGATTTATCGAGAGGAATGCTTGCAGAAGCGCTTGTAGCCCTGCCTCCGCTCTCACCGTGGTCCCACGCTGTTCTGGCCAGATCTCGCTTCGTGCCATTACGCCAAGCCTGTAATGGATTGGTACAAAGCGAAGGGCGTTAATGTGGTCGGAGGAGGTGAACCCGCCAAATACACCAGAACTTCGTCCGATCGAAAAGTGTTGGGCGATAATGAAGAAGAAGTTGAAGAAAAGCGAAAAAACATTAAAAACATGAAGCTCTGAAGAAAAACTGGGAGAAATTGTGTAAGAAAGATGTACAAAGCCTCGCACAAGATCTCATGAGCAGTGTTAAGAGAAATTTACGAGCATTCAGCTTGGAGGAGGAAATTCAATAAATAAATTATGCCCAAACAGAGCACAATATATAGTTATTAAATCCCTGAAAATTTGAGAAGTATCCGATTTGAAATGAATTTTTGGGGATCATTTTTGTGTGTCTCATTTTTTCGAGTCCAATCTTAAATAAAAATAATAAAAACCAATCCTAGGCCCATTCTACCGTTGATCTCACTAGACAACAATGACTCAAAAGATCGTTTGATTATTCCCGCTGAGAAGCCTGCCAAAATAGCTCGACATTTTGTCAGCTCCCACAATCTTGATCAGATCATCACCAGTCTTCATGAAGCTGCTGTTAATGTGCATGAAAATATCATCTATCTATGTCCCAATAACTTTTCAGAGGAATTAGAAATCATAGCTTACGAACTGTCGACCTATATCAAAATATTGAAGAACATGAATGCCCCAGGTTTGGCAAAATCCTGAATTTGGTACTCAAGCACCTGCGTTTCATATTGTACATCTAGCATTGATATCAATAAATGCCTATGACTTAGCTTTTTCCCCTCGTGTTGGAAGCCAGCAAAAGCCACACTCATCCGGAAACCTGGGAAAGATCGTTCATCATCCATCATCCCCAGCTATCGACCCATCATCATTTTCTCGGGAGTATCCAAACTATTGGAGAAAGTAATCTACCTTCGGCACCTTGCATCTGCCGACGAACTCAACATTTTGCTTGATGTACAGTTTGGATTTCAACGCGGTCGATCAACAGTACATCAACTGGACCGAGTCACTAACAACCTCTGGCGAAGCAAATCTGTTTCAAAAACATCTGCCATGGACCTTCTTCATGTGGAAAAGTCATTTGACAACGTCTAGGATGATGGCCTGGTGTACAAACTGCATCGGTACAATCTTCCAGGCTTTTTGATGAAGATGGTGAAGAACTACCTTTCAAACACTCTCTGAAAACGGATGGTTGGATAGTAAGAGCGATCGCATCGAAACTGCAGCGAAGCCTGAATGTTCTGTTGAAGTATCTCACAGATTGGAAGATCTGCATCAATGCAATGAAGACCATCTCCCCACACTCAAAATCTCCCATACTTGTTCCGGCTGCGGATCCAAAATTAGTCTAAACGGTATAACGGTGGAGTGCACCAATTCAGCCATCTATCTTGGCGTGACTCTAGACAGCAAACTGAACTTCAGGGAACAGGTTGATAAGACTGGCACAGAATGTAACGTGCTGTTGAAGCTAATATATCCCTTGCTAAACAGAAAGTCTACATTATACTTGAAGAACAAGCTTGATATCTACTAGCAGATCATACTTCCGGTTATTGAGTACGGCATGCCGAGCTGGGAGAGTTGAAGTTACAGCGGGTTCAAAACGAGTTTCTCAGGATAATCCAGAACACACCTCCGTGGTCAAGAACTACTGAGATCCACCGCCTGGCCAAGATTAAAACACTCGAAGATCATTTTAGTGAGACTATCAATAGGTACAGGATACGTTGCCACCTATCAGACCACCAAGTCATCTGGGACCTGGTACCCCTCCCCTAGGTTTGTCAAATTGTAGTTATTGTAGTTAGGGATGAAAAGTACACTAGAATATTAAATAAATGAATCACGCCACAAATCAAATGTAAATGTTAAAAATGAACAGAGATATATCTAGTTCATTTATTTGGTAGGCTCAATTCTGATAGCTTTACGGAGCCGATAATTCGTTGTTTTATTGTATAATGAATGACTTAATACTAGCGTCAGTATGACTTGGGCTGGTTACTCGCGGTTTACCGGAGGTTAAAAGGGGTGACATTTTTGGGGATGGATTGGACAGAGGAGCTTGGAAATGCGATGCTGTGGTCTCATCAGATAGTTGTCGCCAGCACTTTAACATTGTGCGGTATGGTCAGGGCTCCTTTTTGGTGTTCGGCCGGTTACCATTGGGCAACGATGATATTCCTCAGATGTCGGAACAAAACAAAAAGAAACTAATGAATAAATAAAAAAAAACTCAAACACACAAGCAGATTTAACTCTCATACTAGACATTTGGAGAAACACATAAATCGATTGCATATAACACAGATCGCGAGATCCTAACACATCTATCATAGGAACATAAGGTTGTCTTTGTTGGACCTCTAGAGTATTCCAAAGTCGTGCTCTGGACGCGTAATTATCCATGCATTGCCAGACTGCGTGATCGATGTCATCTTAACCATTTCCACACCGACAAAGATTGCTGTCCACGAGGTTAATTCGATAGAGCCATCTAACTTGGAATTGTTGGACATAAGTCTACTCATCACACGGATGAAATCACGGCTAACGTGCAGTTCCTTAAACCACGCCCTCGACGAAACAATAGGAATGACGGAATGTAACAGCCGTCTTAGATTTCCGGTGTCCCAATCGGTTTGCCAACTCGAAAGGGTACTCTGACGTACTAAAATGTAAAATTCATCATGTAAAATTTCTCTTTCATACAATATGCTTTCTTGGGGGCCCACCTTTGCGAGCGAGTCCGCTTTCTCATTGCCTGCGATTGAGCAAATTGAAGGGACCAATACAAAGGTGATCAAATATGATCTTTCAACCAGTACTCTCATCTATTCCCTTAGTTTTGAAAGGAAATAAGATGAGTGTATACTAGGTTTCATCGACCGAAGAGCCTAAATCGAACCGAGGCTGTCCAAAAAGATGAAATAAAAAGAACAAAGATGCAGATCCTTTCTGGCTAGTCAATTAGGATGTAAAAAGGATCAAATGTAAAAATTGAACCAAGACAAATAAAGACACATGTTAGAAGAAGTAGTACAGGTATACCTCGATAGTACGTACATCAACTTTCTCTCTTCAAATCGCAATTGCATGAGAACTACAGATTGATTTGAAATTTAATACAACCAAAATAAAGAGCAGAAAGCTCCTCCTAATTTCAGTTATATTGGATTTCAGATACATCCAGTAAATTTTATGCAATTGCGATTTGAAGTGAGAAAGTTGATGCACGTACTATCGAGGTATACCTGTAACAGATTTGATGAAATTCTTGATTATCCCCCAAGGGAAGGTCTATTAATTATGTCACGCTGTAAGAGGGGAAGGGGGGTATGGAAAAACGTGACAATCCATACAAAAAATATGAAGCTCCATACAATAAACGTGACAAGCGAGGGGGGTTATAAAAAGTCCCTTTTTGCGTGACATAATTAATAGTGTTCCCTATAGTCACTAGTTTCATAGTCTGGCGGATACAAATACGGGAACCAATTTGAACTGTCACTTGACGGAGCCAATCGAGCATGTCTCAAGAAATTCATGTTAAGGGCCTAAATTCCATTTGTAAACAATGAATTTAAATATCGATTTCTCTTGAATCTTAAACCACTCTCGTGAAATGAAAGCAGCATTTGGTAGAAGAATGTTAGTTCTACCATATGGAGTAGCAGGATATGGTGAGATTCTCGTAATTCGTGAGAAATCAACGTTTAAAGTCATTGTTTACAAATGGCTTTTAGGCCCTTAACATAAATTACTCGAGATATGCTCGATTGGCTCCGCCAACTGACATTTCACATTGGCTCCCGTCATTGTATCCGCCAGACTATGAATCTAGTGACTATAGTGTTCCCTAGTATAGGCAGTTGCCATGACATTAATTGTACTTTTTCATGGAAACAATTTATTTTTCTGGTATATGGACATTATTCAAATTAGTAAGTTCAAAGAAACTTGATAATCTGATCAAAAAGAAAAGAAGAAAATCATTATAAAAGACATTAGAAAGTAAACCTTTAAAGCCATATTTTTTAATTTAGTACTTGTTAATGTCTGTTTTCTTAACTTATTTTTTG
The DNA here is from genome assembly GCA_034211315.2 of Aedes japonicus. NCBI lineage: Eukaryota > Metazoa > Arthropoda > Insecta > Diptera > Culicidae > Aedes > Aedes japonicus. The sequence goes on from JASCZW010007652.1 coordinate 64,940, forward strand.
CTATCGAAAATACGATAAATAATTAAAATGGAGTTATATTATAAAGTCCCATAATGATTTTTGTTGATCTCTTTCATAGAAAATTGTCTAGGTATCAACTTAAAATGCAACCCAAAACGTTCAATGTAACCCCGCTGAACAATGTTACCCCGTTCTACGGTACAACGAGATTCTTAACCAATCATGAGATTCAATCCGGTGTTTGCAGAGATTCCCATCTCATGAATCTCTTACTGTATATAGCCAAACATATTTCTTCCACCCTTAGCATACAATGCCAGATTATTCTGGGAAGGATGTGCTCTGAACTTGAATTTAACATTCATACTTCTGCTTGTGAATGAATTATATGGCTTCTGCGCTTATCATCATGACTATGCAAATAAATTACGACAAATTAAAACATTTGTCCTACACTGCTTCACCTTTCACATCGTCCCATGTCCCAGTGCAAATACTGAAAAGTTGCAAAATGTTTCTGCAAAAGCCATTCAACATTTTACTGCAGCAAGCTTTCGAAAGCCACAATGTGATTCATGCTACCGTCCCACTTGTCCGAAACATTAAATACAATTGTACATTTTTCCCTTCCTACATGTCGTCTCTATCACCCACCCACCATTCATCGTGGCTTCCGAATCTTGTTTCCCGCAATTCATTTATCATAGTCCAATGATTTTGTGCCACAAAAAAGGATTATTCCCGTAAATCGGATTTACAAGGTACGGAGATTTAATCAGAATTTCCTCCCCCGTCACACGATTCCGCCCAGTTGGTAGCCGTACATTTGCCAAGAAGTTTAACTTTTCCGTATGTTTAAAATGAACACAACGAATCGGTAGGTATATTGTCAATTTATGATCTTTGGATTAGATTTATCGGTTGAATTGGATCCCATTCGTTACTGTATCATTTATCTATGTCGCAGACAGTTGGGTTCCTCCCCCTTGGTTGTCGAATAATGGATGCTCGCCCTCGTTATTCGGTGGAAGTGAATGTGACATCCGCTAAGCATAATGAATCATTAGTATTTAGGCTAACCTGGTGTCAGGAACATGCTTGGTGCTAGGGGAAAGGAGAATAATCGTGTATGTACGTTTGTATTCTATTAAATGAAATATCTATGGCAAAAGTGGACGTCAAGTGAGAAATGTTCAGAGCCTTCGATTAAATAATGGAATGCCCGTAGATCGGATTTACTACTGCTTAAAAATACGTCCTTACTCGAGAAACAGACAAATTTGGACTGAACCTTATTTAAACAAAAACTAGTTTAGAACATTTTATCAGAGATCGAAATTCTTACTCAGCTGGGTGAACACCATGCTCTCGCTTAAGCAGATTGTCGATGAGTAGCGAACCGTTCACATTTTCGTCTCTCCTTTTTCGCCAATAATTCATTATCCTCTCTCTTGCATATGCGAAAATATCTCTCTCCAAAACTTAACGGAAATAATTCGACATGGAGTTTTCATAAGGGCCAATGTCGCAAACGTAAACAAGGACTTCTTCCGTAAATTTCTTGAAAATACAAACTTGCTCAAGTGAATTTCCACTTCTATTGTAGAGGGAAACTCCTCTTCTGTATAATCATCGTTGTAATTCACTATGATTAAGTCAGTATTTTCGAGAAATATGCGGAAGAAGCCATTGTTTACGTTTGAGACATTGGCCCTTATGAAAACTCAATGTCGAATTTCTCATGTCCCATTTTTCCTTGAAAACATGCAACCTAGATCGTATACGAGGAGCAAAAACCGAGGAGTCACAACATGAAGAAAAATTGGCTTTTTATCGAGTTATAATGTCAGAATAAAACAAGCATGAAGACTGGTGCATTTTCAGGTGTCAAAAAGTAAGTGAAAAATAATTATCGGCATCTAGGATTCACTGAAAAAGAAACGATTTATCAGCTACTCATGCTCTCCGAAAATTTTAAATCACTGTTGCTTTTCTCGCGAAAACTGCTGTGAGCGTATAATAGTCTCTTGCTTCTCACATTCTCATCTGTTTCTCCAAGCGGGTTAAAAAGGAACTTTCTCTTCTCAAGTAGGCGAAAACTTCGGTCTCTCCATTTAATCAATGATTACTTCGATTATTCCTCGCTTGCTAGGTTTCTACCTCCAACACTCCTCGTCGGCGGAAGAATCATGACTTCATCAAGAAAATGTGTTTGCTTGAGACGCTGAAGTGAATTGTCGGCTAGCACTTCGTTTGTCGGAAGGTACTGCTTTAGTTGGCGTGCATAGTGGATAGACACAGCTGCGTCAATATCAGGTCGAGTACAACAACCCTGCATTCAAGCGTGCATTCTGTGGGCTCTTTGGCAGCGGGATCTCCTCCTTTTGAGGTAGGTGGCCAAGATCCAATGGGATGGTAGACGGTTTCGCATTTTCCAGATCAAATCTTGTCAGCAGTTTCTGGATATAGGTTCTCTGGTTAAGTGCAACACCCCAAGCCACAATCAACTTGAAAGCAAAGCCGAGAAACTACTTTATGTAGTTCAAAGCGTGGCGTTTCATCAACATGAATACGAAAATGATGACGATTAGTCGGAATGCTCGATTCACCCCTAGAACGAAGCAGGTGAAACAGTGAAACATTCTATCGTAGAAAGGTACGCCATTCTATCACCTTATCAATGTTTGACCAAACCTGTAGTGAAAAGGATGCAATGGATGAGCTAAGGCAGCTTGGTGCAGCTATCGAAGATGTCAATGATATCGAAGACCATTCGGTGACAGTCTGTACGAGGATGCTGAAGAAGCGGAATCACCCGAGGACGCTGCGGCACAGGAGGAGTTAGTACCAACCTTTGTTGAACAATCTGTAGATGAACTCTGACAACCAACCATGTTAACGAAGGGAATTCCGTCTCAACGCTACTGTGCTAACGGAAGACTTGCAAATCATGGCAACGATGAACCTCGCACAACGTTCCGAACACTATTCTCTGTTGCTTGCCAGAAGAATCTTCTCATCAAGCATGCATATGTTAAAACAGCGTACTTCAATGGAGACCCTCAAGATTCTGTATACATGGGATTTCTTCCCGGAACCATGGTGAATGAATGGTGAAAAAAACATGGTTTGTCGTCTTCGAAAAGGATTATAAGGGTTGAAGCAAGCCGCCCATATCTGGAACCACAAACTGAACAAAACGCTCATGCAAATGGACTTCAAGACAACGACTGTTGCCTGGTTGCCTCTACGTAAGGAGGAGCAAAGGTAAGATCGCCTAAATTGCAGTCTGCGTCGACGATTTTGTTGTAGTATGCGAGACTGTAAAGGATTACGGAAATGATCATCAAGCAGCTCAATCTACATTTCACGGAAACGTCTCTCGGGACATCCAAAAATATTCTTGGTTCCAAGTCTCCCCCTTTGGATTTAAGCTCTGATCATTAGATCTCAGGAACGAATACGTATGCTGATGTTTTCGAACACTTTCAGACTCGAAACATCCGGCTTGACTTCATTCCAAATCTCGTGCGGTGTTGGATAAACCGGCTTCGTTGACAGAATGTTTTCCAGATGGTTTACTGTGTTGATTGCTTTTCCCCAGTAGCGATTATGCATACTTGCCTCGAAAAGCAGACATCTGGCTACTTCACTAAAGATCGGTCCTTCCTTTCAGCAACACCGTTATGCCATAAATTGTTGTTGAATACCCTCACGTAGAGGAACGCCATGATCTTTGAACTGCGATATTTTCCTAATTGATCGGATCACAGCACTTTTGGTGATCTGCCAAATTGCGTCTTCATTTTCTGCTTGTAGTCCTCGATAACTTCATATGTTTCAGACTTTCACCGTAAGCCGGAGTCGGTGGTGTAGTGGTAAGCGTGACTGCTACTGGCACCCCAGTGGGTCTGGGTTCAATCTCAGTCGACGTCGGTGGTTTTTCTGAGGCGAAAAAATCTGGTCACGTCTTCCTTCTGAAGGGAAGTAAAGCCGTTGATCCCGGCTCATAGTCATGAGTCGTTAGGTAGGGTTCAGGTAGTGGAGTCGTCTCCCTGGCGTCGCAGATTGTCACCATGTGAGGAAATAGGCCGACGTAAAATAAATAAATAAAAAAAAAGACTTTCACCGTAGCAGATACAATGTTGTGTACCAGGGTCAGGAAACAACCATCCGGTGTCACCGTTCCCATTGATCAATGTGTACAAGGTCTATTATAGCCGCTATTCTTGTATGTCTGCTTCGGAAATGGCAGCCGAGTCATCTTCCATTTGATACAAGTCTCGCAAGGCAAAACCATACCGTACTGCTTAATCTTGATATCAGACGCCATTTATCGCCGTTCCAGTTCTTAGTCACGACGACCAAGCTTACGGTGCTAATCATGGAGGCAGTTCTTCTCTTTGCAATGCTCGTTCATTGCACCCTCGCGTTCCACCAAGCGTAGTTGGTATAGGCTGTTGCTTCCTCTAGCCACTGCCACAATTCGTGTACCTTTAGCAATCGTACAACCGCTCTCGTTGAACATCACCATTGTGCCTATCAAGACTTGTTTTCTGACGGAGACAAGATTCATATCCAAATCTGGGACGTACAGCTCACCAATCAGTCGAATTTAGTTTGCTTCACCATTTTTTCCCGTAGCAATTGATCTGGCAGTCAGCCACAACTTTCAGTTTGGCCATCTATCCGTCAGCAACTGTTTCGATACTTGGAATATGATATCGCGGATTCTCAACGGCTACGAGGAATTCCCGATAAGAGCACTTGTGTGGATTGTCGCCAGAATCCACGATCCACTTTGTCACCAGTCCCTCACGTGTACTGAAAACGAGATCTTCCCTGAGGAGAATTTCGCTTCTCTCACTTTTGCCGGATACTTAGCAAACTTCTTGGTCTCCTTGATAGCGGAGTTTTCAGTTTAAAAAAATTGACTCTGGTTCTATTTTTGCCACACTCTACAGTCTAGCTTCTTGCGATCGACCTTCTGACAGTAGTGACTCACAATGGATTTCATTTTCCCGTCCCGATTCTCCATGGTGGTCCTCAGTGCGTGGACTACGGAATATTAGGATGAGTTGAGAATCATTGTTAAGCTTCGTAGTTTACTAGTTTTTCGAACAGGCATTAGATTTCTTGCAGATGATCCTCGATGTTATATCCACTCTGGAACCGCAGGTTGGAAACCCGCTTCAGTAGGTAGACCTTTGATGTCAGCGACTTCTTCTCGTGCTGCTTTTCAATGATTTTCCATAATTCCTTTGCGGTTTCCGTACCCCCCTTGCTCAGCAGGTGCCCGATGGTTGCACGCGCTTTATGATCTATTTCGTCCCAGGTAGTCAACTCCGCCGCGAGCGCTTGTTTTGCAGTCTCTTTTGGCTTGAATACAGACACGATGTACTGCCACAGTCCTTCGTGTGCCAATAGGAATTCGACCTCCCGCTTCCAGGTTTCAAAATGTTTGTTCGTTAGTTTTGCAATTCCGGATCTTTCCATCATGAATTTTCTGGGCCCATGACCCGGGTTTACTACTACCGCATCAGTCAATCATCAGTTCTCCAAACTCTTACACGTCCATCTGAAGCTCTGACGTTAAACTTACTTTTATCCGCCCATAGTGCATTTTTCCAGAACAACATCGGCTTGTTTACGTAATTCTTGGCGTAGCCCAAACTCTTCAGTCTGTTCTGCTCATTGACGAATGGCTTTTCCCGATGCGTACGGCTCTAGATTACTTATTCGTTCAAATCTCTGCTGATGGTGAACCTACTTACAGGTTTTCCAGAGCGGCTGCCAACTTACCGCCACTGATGAACGAATCTTTGTTGACAGCTTGAGCCAAATACCGTTTTAAAGTAATAATAATTCAAGTTTAACGAGGAATCCACGAAGCTATCAGATGTGTACAGTCAATTTTTCGCCACAGTGTAGATCGCTAGTCTCGGCATCTGTTTGATGCCGGTCTTGATATACGTCTCGTCGATCAACCCCGATTACACTTTCTTGCGTGTGTCTTGGGCACCGTGTTCTGCTACTTTTCTTCTCTCCGAACATGGTATATGTACACCGTGTCCAATATATTACATCCAATACATACACTTTTTCCTTGCATTGGTGTCGTGCAACTCCTCAACATGCTTCACGTATGTGTTGGTGTAGTTTTGCACTATGTTTATACAAACGGTTTTAGGTTATGCCCGATTGTTTTCATTTGGTGTTTATCTTTTACCAGCGATGAAGGAGTTTCGTGCTGTGGTGATAAAAAAGTTTTTAAAATGTGAGCGCCCGGGAGCTTTTTTCAAAAAAAAATTCAAACCTCAGAGAAAAGCGGGATATTGTGTACCGAACCATCCAAAGGTACCGTGACACCTGCTCGTTGGATGACCGGAAGAGATCCGGTCGTACTCGTGCGGTGCGGACTGCACGAGTTGTTAAAGTGGTCAGGGAACGGATTGGACGAAAATCACAGCGCTCTGTACGTAAAATGGCCGCAGATCTGAATGTTTCGAGGTCGTCAATGCATAATATACTACAAAATGACCTCGGATTCGAAGCTTTCAAGAAACGTAAGATTCACGGAGTTTCGGAACCTTCCAAGCAGAAACGACTCAAAAGAGCAAGTCTGCTTTTGTCGCGGCACGGTGGGGAAGAATTTATCTTTTCCGACGAAAAGTTATTCGTCTTGCAACAATCCCACAATGTCCAGAACGACAGATTGTGGGCTCTCTCTTCGAGAACTGTTCCAGAGAGTGATAGGTATATTCCACGGTTCCAAAGTGCTGCGTCAGTGATGGTTTGGGGAGGAATTTGCAAGCGAGGCTAATTACCACTGGTTTACATAGAAAAAGACGTTAAAGTGCATGCCGTATATTATAAAACGGAGGTTTTGGAGAAAGTTGTCAAGCCATATATACAAGAGGTGTTTGGAGATGATCACTATGTGTTTCAGCAAGTCGGAGCGCCATCGCATACTGCAAATCTCGTTCAGGGCTGGTGCCGAGAAAATTTGACCGACTTTTTGGACAAGAATGAATGGCCTCCCAGTTCACCAGATCTGAATCCCTTGGATTATTTCGTATGGTCATACATGCTGGCGACGGTAAATGACCACAGGGCGTCTAATATGAACCAATTCAAAACCGTAATCAAACGAATTTGGGACGAAATGCCAATGAAGTCGTGCGTGCCGCCTGTGACGGTATCGAAAAACGTCTGGAGCTGATCAAGAAGGTTAAAGGCGGTGTTATTCCAAAACATATGCTGTAGTTGATCAGTATGATATTGCAATATAATAGGTAAAGTTATCAATAAAATCTGGATTATCATTTTGAAATAAATAGAGTTTTATTTTGTATACGAATATATTGGACATGGTGTACACCATACTTATTTATATGGATAAACTTTTTTTACATATCATACGTCAAAACCGAACGAATCGATTTTCCCTAATCAGATCTCCCATTTCCCCTGATACCGTTAATAAATTGTTCTCCAACCTTTAAACATACGTTTACCGGAAGTGACGGGAACCCATCTTCAAACACAAGGCAAATCCTTATCTGCGACGACGACACCAAAGTTTTGACATCTTTTCAGCCATGCTACCAGCCTGTAAATTTACCGATATGAAGCGATTTAACAGCACAGCTACCTTAGACCTACATTTCGTATGCGTATGGGTGGTATTTTGCTTATGTTTTATGGAACCGCCTTCAAAGAAGTTTTCCTAACTACCAGTCTATGGCGAGGGCAGATGGAAATAAAAGAAAGGCGCCAAAGCCTACGAAGAAACAAAATCTTCAGGATCGTTTTCTGTTTTCCCCTCGCACTCCTTCTCTCTACTTTCTATAGACGTTGTTTCGATTTCACTATTAAGCCAGACCACGGTGGGACGCTAGCGGATCTTCGATGGCTCCCCAGGGAGAGTTTTGTGCAGAAAATGCCGCGATAATTCTCCACCTTTATTATCTTTAAGCTCTACGAGGAAATGATTCGTTGCTGTAAAGGTCTTCTTGAGAATAAATGTGTCAGTTCCCAGTGCTACGGGAAATAATGTCTCGACTGAAATAGAATTTAGATTCCTCATCACTACGTAAATTGATGGAATTCGATTTGGAACTTACTCATGAGGGAGTGACACCGTAAGTTTTGCATACCCGGAAGGGAAAAAAGAAGGAATTATTAGTGCTCAGTTTTAAACAATTTCGATCTGAGTTATATTGGCATGATACTATTGCAAACCGTTCAATTACGAAGAGTCAATCAACTCTAGGAGTTATAGTCGAAAAAATTATTTCAACAAACTAATTTGACTGGTTTGAACCTGGTCCACCTTGAGCCTACCCAGATTGAGCCGCACAAATTTCTCCAACAACACTATATACCACTAAGAGAAATAATAAAATACCAGTAGCTGCACTCCAGAGGTTTAACAGTAGAGTACTTGTTTACTAGACAGAAAAAGATCCACCAGATTATGCCTTTTTCCAATCAACTGCTTCGTTTTTCTGCTAAACAACATAGTGCAAATAAAAGAATGAAATGCCAAACCATTCAACCACATTTGTCCTATTGAGACTACTGCCGTTGTTGTTGAGGGTGGGCAACGATTCTGTTCTAACTGGAAGTTATAAATTTGCTAGACAACGAGAAAGATGTTTTTTTTTAGGAAAAGCTCGAAACAGAATCAAATATCCTCTATATGGAGGTCCATTAAATGCAACTGGTGTTCAACAAGCTGACAAGGTTGTTTTATCAAATAATTATTGCGCTTTTTCGTATAGGGTACATTCTTCGAACCCAGAGTGG
>JASCZW010007653.1:0-62047 GCA_034211315.2 Aedes japonicus
GTTGAATTTATTCTGTCAAAAATAAGAGAATCAAGATAATCGCTTGAATCATGTCAAAAGATTTACTACCTCGTCAACCCCGCAAGGTCACACTCGCCGTGCCTTTTTTTCTACAGCGGTCCGGTCGAAGATCCTGTCAAGATAGAACGCGGATGTTCTCAGCGCCTTCGAGCGGCTGTTTAGCTTTGGATTAGCTTTCATAACTCGCGATCTCAGTTGAAAGTGATTAATGGAGAAAACAGTTCTCTGCCAAACGACGAAACGATTTTTGAAAGTCTCCCTTGTTTTCCGAACTATGTCTATCAGTGTCTGAAATATTCAAGCGCCAGAGGGCGGCGTTAATGCATTTTCGAACCTTCAAACCATAAAACACAATAGACATGTTAATGAGTTTGGCCACATGTGCGACATTTCCGCAACGAACCTCTAACTGCCTTACAAAAACATTAAAAATCTAAACACAGCCTCCAATCAGCGAAAGGTTAGGCTGAAATCAGCAAGCTCAGCTGTTATTGAACAACGACTATGGCGGTGCAGTCTGGGCTGTATGTGTGCTTAGCAAAGTGTCTCAATTTGCAGCTATTTACTATCCTCCCCAACGGTTTCGTCGGAACCTATGTCCCGGGACCGTGCCGAAGAAGTAGAGCAAAGGTGGCGTGCCTCCATCCGCCTCCATCCGTTGGTTGGCTGTGTGCAGAGCAAAGCATAATTTAGTAATAACTGCCTTTATGTTTGAAACCATGTAATAAAATAATTAATCCGTAATTATGGTTGTACCTGTCCGCTCTTTTTGCTACCCAATTTCGCTGGATCCCCGCAAAGCTCGTGAACCTCCTACATGCAGCAGGGATTGAATAGGTTCGATTTTTGTATTGTTGCTTGTTGTTGGTGAACGTGTATGTATTGTTTACCATTCGACGTGTGTTCGGCTGCTCTGATTCGTGGGATAATCCACGGTAGAGCGGAGATCGGAGTCGCGTGTTCTCGAGAACGGTAACGTTCAACTCGCTTGACCCTGATCTTTAAGCAAAACTAGGTACAAGCTCGGGGAGGAATGGGATGGGGCAAAAACTAACTTTATACGTTACACATTTGTTTTGCTTTTTTTTTGCACGTCACGCTGCTAAGACGAAATGTGACTCTACGGTTGTCGATGGTTGCCCCTGTAGAAGAATTGGAATGATTCATCGTCGTCTCTCAGCAGTGGATCACGACATTGTGTGGATCGTCGAGTGAATGGATCATTAGAAGTGGTGCTCGTCGTAAAATCAAATCTATTGACAAGAACAAATCCGTTCATCCGGTTACCTCACCGGTAATCAAACATATCTGGTTCAATTTAGCTACGCCGTTGGAAGCCTGGGCGCTAGCCTTCACTTTTAATTGTAGGTAGTAAATTTTCGCAACCTTTGAAGTGCCAACAAAAGGACGTGAGAAGTTTGTTTCGAACCCGGAAAGATTTGGCAAAAGTGTCCAACTTTCACTTTTTGTCATTAACTTCTATTGAAAACACACCCAACGAACCCTGCAACGACAACGAGAAAGACCGGTCCGGAAAGCATTAGAAATGAGTGATGCACACAGCAGCGGTGACAATTTCCGTGACCGTCCATGATGGTGGTGATGATGATGATGATGATGCTGTCAGGGTACCTACTACATCATCACTTCTGAAAGATAGCCGGTCCTACTAAAGAAGAATTAGAGAGCGAGAAAGTGTCGCATGTCTCCGTCCATCAGCCTGCAATTATGCAACATCAGTGGTCTCACAATAACAGATAACCATAAGTCCCAAAACCGTGACACAACAGCAGTATGGTTTCGGTCGACACGATGCACAGCTTTGCTCCCCTATTGAATGCTCCTTGTTGGTTAGCAGCAGCATATTTAGAAAGCTGTGAGGAGATTTATTAAACATTACACAAAACGATTTTTCCCGGCTTGTTGAACCGATGGAGTCCACATTGCCGCACATCACAAGCAACGGAAGAGGCAGATTCTCTTATTCCGTTGTCGTCGTCGTCGTCGTCGTGGATGCTGGGGAACCAACCGAAAGAAGTGTTCGTCGTTTTTGTTTGTTGTAAACACTGATGACATATAATGGTGGTGATGGTCCAGCAAGCCTGCATGCTCTTTTTCAGAATTGGTGGTGTCGTTCGCATCGGCTCTCGGTTCGGTTGTTAAAAGGCTCGGCAAGATGCATCATCTATCATTCTTCACCGAACGGGGATCCCATCTTCTGAGGCTGGCTTGCATAGAAAAGAAGAGTTTTTCCGAGTGGAAAAAGTGCTTCTCTATCCGATTAGAGTCTGGAAAGGATTCGGGCATCATATGCCTAGTGATTGCCCATAAAAACCGAACGACAAAATTGAGTGATGCGTTAGTTGGAAAATTAGCGGAAATGCTGCCAGGCTGGACGGTGATGGTAGAATCATAAGACCATCATCAATTTGCTGACGCAATGCACCAGGGGTTGATAACAATCGGTTTACAATGTGTTGATAGGCAGTTGATGTGAACGGGCACGTAGGACGGCTTTTTGATAGAATGCAGTTGAAAAAGTACAAATGAACTGTTTGGAAGATTGAGGGGTGGTTGTACCGAGGGCAGTTAAATAAACGTGTCACAAGCATACGCATAAGCATAGCAATGTAAAAATTGGACATTATCTTAGAAAACTTAGAAAACTTTATTGAAACTGTTCTTAATTTAACGATTTTCAAGCAATCAAAAAAATACTTTTATGCAAAATAACAATAAAACATTCAATAATATCCATAGCCAAGGAAAAAAAACACAATTTTCCATGAAAATATCCTAAAAATCTATAAAAAATGAAAATTGTCCATGGAAAAAGCCAAAATGTCCATCAATAAATTAAAAATAAACAATAAAAAAGAAAAATATTATGATACGAAAAATTAATAAGACTATAATAAAATATGTTCACAATAAAAGGAAAACCTCCCATAACAAATGAAAATAAAAATATTATACGATCATTAATTTTCATTTGAAAATAATCAGAAGTTCTCAGAGGAAGATTTCAATTTATTATGGGGCATTTTGTTTGTCATTGGAAATTCTCTATTGTTTCATTTTTTTCAATTATTATGTTGCTTGTTCGTTTTCTTATTACTTTTTATAATTTTGATATGAAAGTTTTCAATTTATTTAAAGAAAATACAAGCTTCTTCAAATTCTTAGTTTTGTTGGTTTTTGTATACATTTAAATTTATACATTGTGGTTTCTTCCATGACGAAAATAGTTTTTCTTTTGTAATTGTTATGTGTTTTATTTCAATTTTTTTTTTTATAACTTGAAAATCATTATATTATTGAAAGCTTTCATAAAGCTAAACACATTTTATTTCTTTGTATTTTAGTCTCATTATTAACACGTACCATATGACGAATTTCACGCCAACTCATCCAGTGGTTGGCAGCACCCTCTCAGAATCTGATGGAACTTGGTGGGTGTGTAGACTATGTCTTTTAAGAAGCTTTGCATACTTTGTTTTTTCAAAATTTATGTAGACTACCATTGAAAAAGAGCTTAAGTTTTTTGATCGATTTTTTTAAATCAACGTAACTCAAAAAAGAACAGACTTACCAAAAAGTGATGTATGGGTGACTTTCTGAAGATTGTCTTAGTTTTTATGAAAAAAATTGTAGATTGTGAAATCGATTCTTACACGCTAAAAAATATTTTAAAATTTTAAGTCAATTTGCAAAAAATTCCAAATCTTAGAATTGGACGATTTTTTCTAAAATAAAGACAATATAATTGTCTAAAAGTTCGCCATACATTGAAAGATGGACACTTTTAAGGTAAAAAAGTTTTTCTCACAACATATTTTTCATGTCCTATTTTTAGCGTGCATCACGCAAACTCGTCTAGTTATGTTATTCTACATCCCTGACTGTTGGGATATTCCTATTTTTAGGGGCGATTCAAATATGGCTTCAATATTTGTTACAGAATGTGTAAAAAGTCTTAGAAAACTGTGATTTGAATCGTGTTTAAATGGTTATGCATCAACTCTTATCAAATTAAAACATTCTAATTTGATCAGACTTGATGCATATCAATTTAAAGACGACTCAAATAAGACGTTACATGAATTTTCGAAATATCGTTCATGTCAATGAAAACTCATAGGTTTTTGCTTGGTAAGGGTTTTATTTTATTATTTTTTATGTGTACATCATCACGTATTAGTAATTAATATAGCTTCATATATTTAATTTATAAATCTTTCACATACAAAGTGAATTTCTTTGGATAAACCTTTGAATCGAATATCCTATAAGCTGAAATTTGATTTTCTCAAATAGGTAAAAAGCAATGAACCTGCGTAACAGGTATTGTCTTTACGTGGCTATATAACTCCTCAAGTTCTTGTGACATTTTTGCATACTGTTCAGCTGATATGAAGCAAAAATTCAGTTTTGTAATACTTTTATTTGTCTGTTCAACGGGCCAGTCATATAGTTCTCGAGGAGTTTTGATTGTGTTTCCATAATCTTGAGCAAGGCTGGCTCTCTTTGCCTTTCACTTGAGATTACCCCAATAGCATTACATAGACCTTTCCCATGAGACGTTCCAATTCATATATGGACTTCAAATTGCACATGCTGGCAAAGTTATTAAAAATAAGCCCTCTCCAAATAGTAGCCTTGATTTTTCCAACATTCGAAGACCCTTAAAAATCCAAATTGTCTTTATAATTAAATTTAATTGGCTTCTGTGAGGTTTCAGGACCAAATTAAAGACGAATTGGAGTAATACACGGTAAAAATTAGACATGAAAAATTTGTTGTGCAGAAAACTTTTAATCCTTAAAAGTGCCCATCTCGCAACGTATGGCGAACTTTTAGACAATAATATTACCTATACTGAGAAAAAATTTCGGGCAATTCTAAAATATTCATTTTTTGCAAATTGACTTCAAAGTCTAAATATTTTTTCAGCGTGTAGGAATCGATTTCACAATTTTTACAATTTTTTTCATAAAAGTTAGGACGACTTTTTAAAAGTAACTCATACATCATTTTTTGTCAGTCTTCTCCTGTTTGAGTTAGGTTGATTTAAAAAAATCGATCAAAAAACTTAAGTCCTTTTCAAATGGTAGTATAGATAATTTTTTAAAAAAAAAGGATGCAAAGTTTCTTGAAAAGACATAGTCTACCCACCCACAAAGTTTCATTGAACTCTGAGAGGGTGCTGCCAATCACAAAGACGAGTTGGCGTGAAATTGTCATATACCATAACACCCCAGGTAACAAATAATTTTGCAAAACTTTGTCTTCGGAGCACATTACTGAGGGTGTCTAACCATACTGGCCACTTAGGGTGGCCCTGCTGGATTTTGAGTTCCTCCGAGAAGGTGGCCATAATCAAATTTTTACCAAAACCTGGCTTGCGAAATATCAAACTTTATGATTTTGAAAAACTAGGTTTTCAGTGGACATTCTGAGGGTGCCTGACCATACTGGCCACTTAGGGAGCTCTTGCGGGATCCGAGTTCCTCCGAAAACTGGCTGTAATCAAATATTTGACAAACCCTGGCTTGCGACACATCAAACTTTATCATTTAGCAAAAAAAAATCTGAACATTCTGAGAATGTCCTGACCATACTGGCCACTTAGGGTAGCCCTTAGGAATTTTCTGTTCCTCCAGGAAAGTGGCCATAATCAAATTTTTACCAAAACCTGGCTTGCGACAAATCAAACTTCATGATTTTGCAAAATTTTGTCTTCGGAGGACATTCTGAGAGTGTTATACCATGCTGGCCACTTAGGCAGGCCTTGCGAGATTCGAGTTCCTCGGGAAAAGTGGCCATATGCAAGTATTTTACAAAACCTTTCAAAAAATTGTCTTCGGAGGACATTCTTAGGATTCCTAACCATACTTGCCACTTAAGGAGGCCCTGCAAGATACGAGTTCCTACGGAAAAGTGGCCATATTCAATTTGTTTTCCAAAATCTGGCTTGCGACATATTAAACTTCATGATTTTGCAAAACTTTTTTCTTCGGAGGACAGTCTGAGAATGTTTTACTATACTGGCCATCTAGAAAGGCCTTGCGAATTTTGCAAAAAATAGGTCTTCGGAGGACATTCTGAGAATTCCTGACCATACTGGCCACTTAGAGAGGCCTTTCGAGATCCAAGTTCCTCCTTGAAAGTGACCATATTCAATTTTTTTTCCAAAACCTGGCTTGCAACATATCAAACTTTGTGATTTTGCAAAACTTTGCCTTCGGAGGTCATTCTGAGGGTGTCTGCTCATACTGGCTACTTAGGAAAGCCCTACGAGATCCGAGTTCCTCCGGGAAGGAGGCCATAATCTTTTTAATCATAATATTTTTACTATAAACCTGGCTTGCGACACATCAAACTTCATGATATTGCAAAACATGCTCATCGGATAAAATTCTGAAGATTGCTGACTATATTGGTCACTTAAGATAACTCAATTCAGATGTCTTTCAATCTTATCAGATTGACAGGCAATCGGTTAAAACCCACGTGATACCTCATAGCAAGATGCTTAGAGACGGACCGGAAGATTTTATGGGTTACCTCCCTCCACCCCAAGTAGCACACTACGACCATAATTAGTTGTAGTTACTTGATTATGACTAAGCAAGTCATATTTATGTTATCTCAACCGAATGGCAACACGTGTGCTACTAGGGACTGGAAGCATTCAAACGATATCCTAAAAATAACAGAAAGCTAGTCTGAAAACATTCCGATACTTCTAAGGAAGCATGACAGAACTACTCTGGAAGCATTCTAAAACAATTCTAGACGCATATCTGTACTACTCTGGAAGCAATCCAGAATTACTATAGAAGCTACTCTCGATGTATTACCGTATGCGTGTTAATGTTTGCACCATTGAGCAATGCCAAAATATTAAAAAAAAACATCTCGGAAGGCTAAAAATATAACCTAGATCCATTTCTCTCCAGATACGAGTCAATGTTTGTCTGAGGCATACTGTACTCAGGTGGCATTTAGTACAGCCCTTTGGCCTTCATGACGTACCATACTGAGTTATTCAGTGGATTAAAATCGGGGCTGGATAGCGGCCCAGATCGAGGTGTGGCAGGTAGCACCGTCTTGTTGAAATACAACATTTAGCATTTAGGTCGTACTACTCTTTAATTCACGGTAGGACATACTTACTTAAAATCCCGATGTAGACTTCCGTTTTTACTTTGTCGCCTTCCGGAATGAACACCGGGTTTATTATTTTACCATCGGTAAGCCACCAATTCAAACGCCATAAGGCTAGGATGCTAGGTCAGATACATGTTACACACATGCATGTCAGATACATGTCATGTATACATGATAAATGTCAGATACATGTTACATACCTCTAATACCGGGAGAGAACTAATATAGTCCCAGATGCTTTTGGTAATCATGTGATTTTATTTTTCCTGTGCCCTCGACTGCGCCCCGCGATCTGCCATTACGATCTTCCGTTGCAGAAAGTCTCTGATCCAGTGTTCATTTTCCTTATTAAACGCACTGGATTCGTCCGAATCTTCCTTTTGATGGTAACGATAACCCTTTGAAATCCGAGCTGAACTCAGGCGACCTGTTGCCACCTTCGCGGATAGTTGTTGTTCTTTTCTCGGTCTAAGACCCTTTTCACGGTCCACTGGACACTCCCAAGGGGATTGAAATGTCTTTTTGTGACATTTGCGCGTTTGACAAATCACGAATCGGCTGCCACTTCGTGATGGTGCAACTCTGTCCAACTAATGAAATGGGCTTCTTTTACTCGCAACCTCCTACTAGGTTAGTCAAAAAGTTTTGAAAGCGGAATCTCATAAGATCAATACACTTGGTCCAACGATCTTCCAACTTTGTTGTCCCATCATGGAAGTGACTTTTTGGAAGGCCTGCAAAATACTCCTCTACGACGCCTCTTCGTTTGATAAAAAATGCTCCACGAAGGAATTTTTTGAGGTGTGAGAACAGCCAGAAGTCAGAAATAGCAAAATCTGGCGAATAGGATGGATGCTGCAACAATTCGTACCCCAGTTCACAGATTTTCACGAATGTTTTTTTAGCTATTGGACATTGTCTTGATGCAAAATGATTTTTTCTTCTGCATTTTTTCACATTTTTTTTTCATCCAACTGGCCTAAAAGGTCACAATAATATTCAGTTCGGAGAAAATCAATACACTTCCTTTTGCATCCCAAAAAAATGAAGCTAAAATCGGCCAACAAGATTTTTAAACACGAACTTGCTTCGGAGCCGAAGTGCCTGGTTTATTGTTTATTGTTTATTCGTCAACAGGTGAAATACCCACCCCAATGACAATCGTGTTTAACTTAAGAATAACATACACACACAATATTCTGAACTCTAGCAAACAGTGACTAACAGAGGGGGCTCTCATACAACTGCAACACACATTTCTGCATAACTCGACAACTAATCAAGTAAATGGAACCAAATTTTCCAGGTGAAGTTTTTTGAAGGCAAAAAACGTTTCTAAGGTGACTCGAGACCCCTCCCTTTTCTGAAAGGGGGACTTATATACAAATAAAACACAAATTTCTGAATAAATCTAGAACTTATCAAGCAAGTGGAGACCAGTTTGGCATGTGGAGATTTTTGAAGTCAATATATGTTTCTAAGGTGACTTGAAACCACTCCTCTTTTTGAAAATACAAATGAAATAGAAATTTCTGCATCACTCGAGAATTATTATAGCATATGGAACCAAATTTGGAAGGTGGAGGTTTTTGAAGGAAAGAAATATGTCTGTATTGGTTGGAGACTCCTCCGCGTTCTGGAAGAGGGGACTTCCATACAACCCTAGCAGCACACTTGTTGCAAACCAGTAAAAGTTACTTCAATGTGACTAAATTGGGTAAAAATCAAGTTGCTGCAACTAGTTATGACGGTTCGGCGTTGCTTGGGAAATGAAACACATTTGTTTGCATAACTCGAGAGCCAATGAAGCAAACAAAACCCAATTTAGCATGTTGAGGTTCTTGGAGGCAAGAAATGTTTCTATGGCAATTTAGAACCCTTCTCCCTGGACCCCCCCCCCCCCCAGGGTTCCTATACAAATGAAACACAAATTTCCACCAAACATTAGAATTATCCAGGTTACTAAAACACAAAACGTGTATTTGTCGGGTAAGAAGCTGATCTGATAGAAGTTTGAACCCCTGCTTTGTGAAGAAAAGAAACTCATTCCAAAAAAAAACATTAACATGCCAGTTCTATTGCCTGTGTCTTGTTAAGGTAGACACCACCCAAGTAGCACACTACGAGCATAATTAGTTGTAGTAACTTGATTATGACTTAGCAAGTCATATTTATGTTTTCTCAACTGAATAGCAACAAGTGTGCTGCTAGGGCAAATCCTTCCCATCTCCAACTGTTGCACGTGGCCAGGTGCGCGATCGAGGAGTGTCTTCGTGGAAATTATTGTGTGAAGAAACGGATCAGTAACTAGTTCCGTTTCATGGCGTAACGCCTTCAAGGAATTATTCCTCATCGTAGCTCCATCCGGTGTGCAAGCGTCAATGCCAATGCTTATGTTTGAAATTCAAAAATAAACTAAATCACAAATTGATGGTGCGCCCATTGTCATGTTGATTGAAAAATTGAACACTGTGTCCCCAAGTCGCACAATCCGGTATACACTTGCCTTTTTTTTCTCAATGAAAACTCGTGCCCTGAACGTACAGAACCTAGAATGATTTAAATGCCTGTCGCGCATAACTACGCAAGAAACCTGATCGCCAGAGGTAGGCGAATGTGAGTACTAAAATTCGCGTCATTTTTATTACGGCACCGTCATCGCACCGTCTCTCCGTCGCTCTGCCTCTTCCCCCTCCCGCTGTGCGGTTGACTCTGGACTCGAACACAGAGGAAACGGTTTCATATCACGTGAAGGTCACGCGTACCCCGTCACTTTTTGCGTTAGAAGTCTGGGTCAACCTGAAACTACTGTTATATAACGTATCCCGTCGGACTCGCGTATCTCTCTCTCTCTCTCTCTCTCTGTCTCATGCTTCCTCTCGTTCAAGATAAGATCAACTTCCTTGTGAGCGCATTTCAGCACGATCGATCGCGTCTATTGTTGGTGGCCAAGAACTGCGGAACTTCCGCAAACACGTTCTCATGTTGAACCCATTTGAACATGGAAACTTTTGATTTTGAACTCTGCGTTGCGATTGTAGGTCGAGAACGCTTTAAAATTGATGCGTTTTGTCATCTACCCCTTCCTTATTGGCCTAGCGTGTGATCATTTTTAGATCGTGGCGAAGATTAGGAGGTAATTTGCGTCTTCTTCTGGGGTCATTAAATTAATGGATGTCACACAATGCGTCCTTCCGTTTTATAGCAGCGAGTAGTTTATAGAATTCATTCTTTTCCGGCGCTTCACGTGAATCATACCTGAGGTCCTGAATCGTGGGAAAATTCTTACAAGAAAAAAAGGGTTCAATTATGTAGGTGTTAATGTTATTATTAATCAATCGAACCGTTGTCCGAATCCGAACTCCTAAAATCCATTTGACCTTAATCAAGCAATCGCCGTTCACGAAAGGGCTCACAAAATTAAAGACTGTGGATGCTCTGTCTAGTCAAATAGAACCATAAAAAGGCACAATCACGACACGAACCGAGGCTCAACCTTCGATACGCAGAGGAACTCCAGTGACATATGCTCATTCGTCCATTTACCTTCAATGCGCGCGATCAACGCATTCCACGCGTGTGGTCGTCGATTTCACGCAGATAGGTACCATAATTAACGAGGACGGAAATCAAATTGGAGCACGAGTAATACCTTCAATCACTGAGTGCCGTCGTGTTTGGGACGGCCTCTCTTTTGCATTCACGCAACCGCACCAACCCCCTTCGTAGCAGAAGAAATAGGAAGATAGGTGCTCACGCTCAAAGTCACGCGACTCAAGAAAAAAAAAGAAACAGAGGTGACGTTCCGTTCTGAAGACTAATTGAGCGCTAATTGGGGTCCATGTGGGTCGTAAATCAACTGAGCGACGGTGTTTGCCGTCGAATTCGATCAGTCAGCAGTTGAAAACAGAACCAAAACGAGCATTGACAGATGATCGTCAACGTGATCATCGGTTGTGTGGTGATGTCTTGTGCATTTCACGAGTCGTGCCTCTTCCCTCGCATGTGGTAGAGATGACATTGAAATTGAAGAAAAAAATCTGCGAGCGGGAAATCAATACGAAGACGGTCCGGCAATTGAGAGCTGATGAGCGATAGATGGAGCACGGTAATTACTTTGTCGATGTTGACAGCTTGGCAATGCTTTGTCTACATTGCAATGTAGATCATACAATGCAGTCTACATTGTTTTGTTTTTTTTACTGCGTTTAAAATGTGCCATCACAGGACGATTCGAAATATTTGAACATATTTTTACTCGGAAAAAATGCAACAGACAAAAATGATCACCAAAAATTCATTTTAAGTCGGATATTTTTTTAAATCTATCTATCTATGTATATAAAAATGAAATGCTGTCCGTTCGATTTTTTAAATCTATCTATCTATGTATATAAAAATGAAATGCTGTCCGTTCGTGACAGCATAACTCACGAACAACACGATGGATTTATTTGATTTCTTTTTTGTTTGATTTGCCTTGGTTTCCAACAGGTTTATATGAAGAAAAAATTAGAAAAATTGACTGGAAAATGAAAAAAAAATCATAAAAACCAAAATGTGATTTTGTATGGGAATATCATAATATGCTAGACAGCAAGACCATTTTTCGATTTGTAAAGGGGAACTGTTGAAAACTATTATAATGGCTTCGTAATTAACATAAAAAAAACAAGAGAGGAGAGAGATCACTTTGCTTTTGTTAGTTAGCACCTTTTGAAAAGATATACAAATAATGATGATACATTTCGCATTTTTTACGGGGTTGTCGGAATTTGACGTGGTTTGCGGAAAAAAATACGTGGTTTTCGTTATTCACGCGAGTAGATACCGTTCGCTTAAATTTGATTAAAAACGCGTCTCAAACGTAACTTTTTTCGCTTTTTACGAAGATTTTGTAAATAATAGGTTTTTACGAAGATCCAGGAATTTACTCGGTTTTTTAAGTAGTTTTTTTTCCATCCCATTCATTCCTGTGTAAAAAGTAACTTCAGTGTAAACGATTTATAGCGTGTAGATGCACGTATAAACTGGAACGTTTGTATTGGTGATACTTCGCAGCGAGATGTAAATTCTCGATCAACAATAGAATAATCAACAATAGAATAAGGCCTATCAACATTTGTAAACAAAATTTCGGAGCCCGTTTTCTCTTAAGCCATAGGCCACCCACGCAAACCAATACCATAATCATGTAGAGAAAGATAGGTAGATGTAGAGATAGGTCCTATTCTATTGTTGGTCAAGAATTGGAGTGAAGGTATGAAGTTAATGTCTAATGTATTGAACTGATAAATGTGTAATTACGTTTTTGGTTACATTAGTATCGTTCGCCGTGAGATAAATAGTGCATCAGATAGGTGAAAACGAGGATATAACGAAAAATTAAAAAGACACTAATTAAGTTGCGATTTCAGTTCATTTCAATTAGTATTGTTGTACAATGCCTCCAACTAGACAGAATAATATCGGTCGGCTGTTAGCTCAGCAAACTCTCGAATGAGACAAAGCGACGATCAGCGTGCAACTCAAAATGAATTGGATCGACAACGGATTTCACTGGCTCGAATGATTTTGAGTGAAGAAGAAAGAGCAGCTCAAAATACAAGCGATAATGTTAGAAAAAAGCGTTATCGGCAAGTATCTGGTAGCAATCGTGCCCAACATAACCTTAAAAATCGATTACGAAGGCAAGCCTACATTCCACAAAATCTTCAACGTGCTGCCTTTGGTTGATGACTATGCGAAAACATCAGTCGCCATTGGATTAATGAGTGTAGTTTGTTGTCATTTCAATGCACTGAAGTTCCCAAATGAAACACCAGAGCCTTTGCGCTCATTGGTGTCTGGATCAGGAAGTGGTTCTTAACATTTTCTGCAGAACATCCAGAGTTATAATGATTGTTTTCTAATGACTTCGTTTGGCGCAACGCACATAATAATATTTTAAAGTTTTCGTGGACATTGAACCTTACAGAGTTTAAAAATTAGTATATTATGAAATTGTGAAACCGTCTACGTTACAGGTTAAATTTACCAAAAAGCGAGTTCAATGTTGCCACCGACGGACGCAGACCATAAATTTCTACCGATTTATTTCAAAGGAGATCCACTCAGCAAAATTATTCCACCATGAAGCGGGACATTGTACAACAATTGCAAGCGATGCTTCACGAGCCCAATGGATTGATTCAAATGTGCAAGGCTACTCTAGATCGAATGCCATCTAACAACTATAAGCTTGCGATTCAAGCGAATACCTTCTTCAATTTTTCAATAAGTATGCAGGACAACGTCTGCCGACCCGGCTAGTACTCAGAGAATAAATAAACACGTTGATATCGTAGCTCGTAATTTTGAGGCAATAGCGGAAACGTACATCAGACTTAAGGCTGAAGTTGGATTGGGCTTGTGAATAATGCGTTGAAAGCAAAATCTATGAAGGAAAGTGGCTCACGAGAAGACAATGTTAGCCGCCTCCTACCACGAGTTCAGATCGACGGTGATGAAATCGAAGTAGTAGACGAATTCTTGTATCTGGGCTCATTGGTGACCACCGATAACGATACCAGCAGAGAAATACAAAGGCGCATTATGGCTGGAAATCGTGTCTACTTTGGACTCCGCAGGACGCTAAGATCGAACAATGTTCGCCGAACTACAAAGTTCTACAAGACATTAATTAGACCGGTAGTTCTCTACTTCTACGAAACATGGTCATTGCTAGTGGAGGACCAACACGTCCTTGGTGTCTTTGAACGGAAGGTTCTGCGTATGATCTACGGTGGAGTGCAGATGGAAGCGGAACGTGGAGGAGGCGAATGAACCACGAATTGCATGAGCTGCTGGGAGAACCTCCCATCGTACACATCGCTAAAATCGGTCGACTACGATGGGCTGGGCAAGAATGTTGGACGACAGCCCTATTAAAATGGTTCTCAAAAACGAACCGACAGATACAATAAGACGAAGTTGCATCGATCAAGTAGAAGGCGTCCTGCGGACTCTCCGCAGACAGCGAGGCTGGCGAGGTACAGTCATGGACCGATTACAATGGGGACAACTTCTGTGTACAGCAGATGCCACACCGTTCTTGGTCTGATTTGTAATCCACTCTTTCTTCAAGTCCTTGTCGTTTTTAAAAACCTCCCCTGTTTTCCGGATCTTTCCCTTCATAATCGCCCAGTATTTTTCTGGCGAGTTTGGCGGATTTGCCTCCTTCGTCACAAAACGAACATCATTGGCTTCATGCCACTCCATCTTCGGTTTCGCGTAATAGCACAGATCCGTCCAAAATAGAGTGTCCCCTTTGTGGGAACCGGAGGAAGGGCAGCAAGCGTTTTTGGAGGCATTCTTCTTTATGTATTTGGCCGTTGATGGTGCCGATCGTTATGAACGGCTTGCTGAATTTGCCGCACCCACAAATCACCACCAAGTACTTCATTTGTCGACCTCCTTCTTCCGGAACTTCTCCGGAACATCCCGGCAGGCCGGGATCTACTTGGCGTTGGCCAATTACGATGCATTTCGGCTGTATCAATTACTCGGGAAACAGTTCCTTGGTGCGGGATTTGACCACCGTATTCTGTACATCGGTTCAGTTAGGCGTCTTCCTTATCTTGAAGACATGAAGTCCACTTCATTGCCTGCTGGACGAACCAGATGAAAGAATTTACCCTCGTCCCGAATCGAATGGTTTGGATTGCGTCTGAAGTAATTCCTCGCCTTCCTTGCTATCAAGGGGTCGGTCGTCTTCGCTTTTATTCCGCTATCAGCTCGCCACTGAGTTGTTTCGCTCTCCTTGGACGATTTTATCACACGAGACATGTATAGCATTGCGGGATTTTTTGGGAAAATTTAATTTTGGGTCCCCAGGAAAATTTTGTCAGATTTTCGCGATACAACTTTTGAGCACGTGTTTCGGCCATCAAATGCTGCCTATCATTGCGGTTTGGCACACTGTTCACCATGAATCACTTCATTGCTTGCCGATGCTTCGAAGTAACGGGTGTTTCGATCAAAATTTGGTCGACTTAAACTTGACGCATTTCCTTTCATCGTGTATTAAAAAAAAATGCACATCCCTCATTTTGAAGATGTGTGCGTGTAGCATCATGCCTCTATTTTGATGTTGAGATTAGCACTTCAGTTATAAAATTGTCGTCGAAGGAAGAGAAGCAACGCATCAAAATTTTGCACGTGCATGGTGAAAATCCAAACTACTCTCACGCCAAGTTGGCGAAATTGTTGAATGTGGTTAAATCAACTGTTACCAACGTATTAAAAGTGTTCGGTGAACGTTTGTCGACAGCCAGGAAAGCTGGATAGGGGGGAAATCGAAAGCCGGAGGCCATAGCGACGCCAAAATAACTCGCCCGCTGTTTCGAGCAAAACCTCAACCTCTCCGTCCGAGATGTCGCAAAGAGGCTGAGAGTGGTGCCTTCAACCGTGGATAGAGCTAAAACACGAGCTGGACTTACAAAAAAGTGGTGATTCCAAATCGCGACGATAAACAAAACACGTCGGCCAAAGTACGATCGCGAAAGTTGTACACGACGACGCTGACGAAGTTTGATTTCGTGATACAGCTCAATGAAACTTACGCCAAAACAGACTTTAAATAGCTTCCTGGACAGGAATTATATACGGCAAACGGACGGGGAAAAGTGGCAGATATTGCCCAGCACATTAAACTGTCAAAGTACGCGAAGAAATATCTGATGTGGCAGGCCATCTGTACCTGTAACTTGAAGAGCAACGTTTACATTGCGACCGGAATCGTCAACCAGGAAATGTATCTGAGCGAGTGCCTACAAAAACGTGTACTGCCTTTCCTGAAGCGACACAATTGTTCCGCTCTATTTTGGCCGGATTTGGCATCTTGTAATTACGGAAAAAAGGCCAAGTAGTGCCAACAACGTTCAACTGGTGCCCAAGGACAAGAACCCTCCCCACACGCCAGAGCTCCGGCCAATCGAACAATATTGGGCCATCGTCAAGCGGAACCTTAAGAAGTCTCAAAAAGCTGTTGTGAGCGAGAAACAGTTCAAGGCAAACTGGCGTTCTACGGCGAATAAAGTGGACAAGGAGACTGTACAAAATCTTATGGCAGGTGTTAAACGAAAGACCCGGCAATTCGCATTCGGTAAAAAGGAAGCTTAGCCAAATACTTCTCCTGTATTCTGTGTTAACTTAAACTTAACTTAAAAGAAAAAGAATTTGACTTATTAATAAAAATTTTGATCGACTCACACACATTACTTGACCAAATTTTAATCGGAACAACCTTTAGAACACCATTTGTGCACAACCTTTTTACGCTTTTCGGGAGAAATGCCTCGCATTTCTTTGATGGTTTCGTTGCAGAATTCCAACACACAAACTGGTTTTTCAGAATGTAAATAAAGACACACAGCTGTCTTACATCATCAGGTTTCGTCCAGTTTCGTGTGGAAATCGTACCCATACTTTCTGAGACACCCTTTAGTATGATTTGTTCAGAGAACTATGTTCAGCACTTTACAGGCTGAGTCACAAATTCGACTGTTAATTATGGAAAACAAAAAGGGATCTCAATGTTTTGTCATAATTGGCAGCATGACCATTTCGTAGGTTATTAGTTTCGGAAAATACTGTCTCCTCGACAAAAGGCGTGGGAAATGTGTCATTCTATTCAAAAGTCGTCGATTAAAATTTCACATATTTTCAGGTCATTTTAGCTAGAAATGTCCTTGAACGGTAGCATTATTATTGGAAACAATATATTTCTACTGGAAATAATACCTCACAGTATAGAGAAGGAGAAAAGTGAAATGCTTTCCAAAATGACCTAGTTAAAGCAGCTCCGGTATATCACCGTACAACTCCGACAGTCTGTTGAATGTATCGAAAATAAGCTACCCATGTACATTTTCGTTGTACGCGTGTATTTGTGATGGTTCTAACGTGTTCATCACAGCATGCTGTGCGTTCTATTGTCATCTTTTGTTTGTTTACTAGTTTAAACGGTTTAAATTCTTCGTTCTAAAACTTCGCGCATTGAAAAAGACGTGAAAATTAAGGTTTTGAACACATGCCTACGTGAGAAGGGTGTAACTATGTGACAATTGGCGAAGTGCTTTGGAATTCTTCACGCGAGTATAAACTATAACCAAGTTTGGGGAAGTTGGGCTGCCATGAAGAGGCAGAAAACCCGGGTCTTCTAACCCTAAACTAGATTAGAAAGTGGAAGAACAAATCAATGTCAATGCGCGATTTGGCCAACTTCAAGAAACGGAACAACCTGAAGACCTACAAAAAGCAGTAAATAGCCAAAAATTGTATTTGCGAGTTTTGCAGCAACCTTGTATTCTGATGGACGACGAGACCTGTATCAAAAATGACTCAAAAATCCTTCCAGATCTACAATATTGTACACTGCCGTAATAGCAGTGGATGGAAGCGAGGCAGACAGGTTGATTCGGGTGGAGAACTTTGGTCGGAAAGTGCTGGTAGGGCAAGCAATATGTTGCTGCGGTATGAAGTCTGTCATTTTTTACATCAGAAGCATAATACCCCTCCACTGTTTTGGCCGGATTAAACGTCGGCGGATTGCACAAAAACAACTCACAATTGACTCACGGAAAAAGGTAAAGAATGTGCACAACAAAAAGTAGTCAACGGGAAATTAGTGGTATTAAATGGAAAATATGAGAAAATCAAAAGTAAATTATTTATTTAAGACTTCATAAAAATACAAATATAAAACATATACAGTTAAGTCAATTTGACCTGTTATATCCAAATGCCCGCACCTTTCGTTTGACACCTTCCATCAGTTTTTGCACAGTGTCATCCGTCACCAATTTTGCAGCTTTCTGCCAGTTACGCCTGTAGCTTTTCTCATCAATTGCTACGCTATTCGTTTTTCGAAGATTCCTCTTGACCAGAGCCCAATACTTTTCAATCGGACGGAGTTCTGGCGAATTTGGCGGATTGCAATAATTTGGGACAATATTTACACCATTAGCAATGTACCAATCCTTAGCCAGTTTTCCATAGTGGCAAGATGCCAGGTCAGGCCAGAACAGCACCGAACCGTTGTGTTCCCGAATGAACGGCATCAGTCGTTTATTCAGACACTCTTTTACGTAAATTTGTTCATTTAGAGTGCCAGTCGTGATGAAGATGTCGCTTCTGAGACCGCATCCACATATTGCCTGCCATACGAGGTATTTTTTTGGGAACTTCGACAATTTTTTTTGCTTAAAACGATCAGCAACATTTCCTCTTTGCAACGAGGTATAAAACTGTAGTCCCGGTATCTGCTTAAAGTCAGCTTTGCAATATGTTTCGTCGTCCAATATTATGCAGTCGTATTCCTTCAGCATAGTGACATATAATTTTCTCGATCGAGATTTTGCGCTCTTGTTCTGGCTGTCGTTACGATTTGGAGCAACACCTACTTTGAATGATTTCAAGCCTGCACTTTTCTTCACTTTCTGGACGAACGATGGAGACATTTTCACTTTTTTCGCCACATCACGAACGGAGATATTCGGTTTCTTCTTAAATTCTTTAATCACTTTCTTCCTCTCCGCGACGAAACGAGAATCATGGTTACCTCCGGAACCGACCTTTCTCTTTAAAGTTAAGCGCTGCTGAAAGTTTTTTAGCACTTTAGTAACCGTCGATTTTGCGATTTTTAATGACTTGGTAATATCGCCGTGCGACATATCTGGATTTTCCACTCTTTTGTGCAAAATTGCTTCGCGCACGCGTTCTTGATTCGACGCCATTTTACTGAATAAAGGTTACTGTAGCCAAACGACGTCTTCATCATAGCACACATACATTAATATTCATGTAGTAGTGATCGGATTAGCAAAGCGTACACGGAGAAGACTGCATTAGGGCATTTCCGACGACTACTTTTTGGTGTGCACATTCTTTATAGAAAGACATCAATCCGCCAAATTGTCCGCAGCATCGGCCCATCGAACGCTATTGGGCGTTTGTGTAGAGGGTCTTCAAAAAAAACTGGGGAAGCAGCTGAGATTATGCAGGAGTTTAAAAACTATTTGACTCAACCGTCCAAAAAATTTTATGACACGCTTGTCCTTGATAAACTTGATAAAAAGTTTTCGATCGAAAATTCGCAAATTATTGACTGAATCATATGAAATTTCATCCGGTTTTCACAATGTTCGAAGTTCAATCCCGTACCATAAAGAATCATCCATTTGTTTGAATATGATATCATTTTTTTGTATGCTTTGGGAAAATATGCGAATTAGGGCTTCAAATGGTGAGTTGACAACTTGGCAGGAGGGTGCGACCGACCTCTGGTCCTCACAAGTTCCTACCTCACGCCTCCACGAGTCATATGATCACGAAAGACTGCCAGCTGAAACATGGAGACGCTGGTTGGCGTAGCCTGAGCAATGTTGTCAATCCGACAATAGCGAAGTGAGGGGTGCGACCGGTACATCATATCATAATTTTCCATTCTCATATCTTTCAGGTCTTCCAGGTCGTCAGGTATTACAAAATAATTTAAAATTTAAAATTCTTTTTTTTCATGGCGGTCATACATTGCCTAAATTTTCTGGTTCATAATGGATGCGCAAGTTTGTCTACAATTGCAACAAAACAGCAGTCGGCACACATGTAATTTTCAATTCATATTACAATATACCCTCACTATATATTTTATCTTATAGGACATTGTTTATTCATAGCCTAATTCTGTATATTTCATTACATGTATTACGCTAGAAAGGTAAATTTCTCTCAGGTACCATACAGTTTAGGAGAGGAGGTCTTGCGGTTATAGGATGATCATCTTCTGGTAGAAGCATCAGTAAGAATGGGGATCATTTTTCAGCTGTATCTAGCACCGTCAGGTGGCCTTCTCGAAAGTAGCAATGGATGTATATATAGATGTGTAGATACTAGTATGTGTTATTATATGATGCATGTTTTTTACAAGCTCTAGCATATTTTCATTAATAGAAATGTTGACGACTCTCTCGACCGCTCAACCTTTAATTCCTTCATTATATTTTCCATTAAATGGCGTAATATGACCTTAACATTTCAGTACACGATCATCAACTACTATTTGAGCGGTTCAGAGGAACACTATTAATCATTATTAATTGCATATCATACATATAATATTATGGAAGAAGTAATAAAATAATTAATAAAATTTTAATTGCTTCAGTTTGGTGATCCGGCCGGTATAATTATTTTATTAAATTATATCAAATAATAATCAAAATTAATAAATGCTCTTCATTCCAGAAGGTTATATATCTATATGTCATGATTAAATACGTAATAATATAATATTATGGTTTTATATACAATTGAATGCTTTATTGATATTTATACCTCAATGAATAACAAGATGACCTTCACATTCCAGAGATACAGTCACCCATCAGTGATACAAAGTGGTACGAAGCTGCATATTATTATTACTGCCTTAATATTATTATTTCAGCAGGTTAATTAATTTAGCTTAACATGGTTATCATAGGCTCGTGAACTCCAACTATTACATAATTTAACTAAATATCCTTATATAATTTTTGCTCTACTATATAATCATATATAACATATTATTATTACATTACATCTATATTTATATAAATATAATAAATACTGGGTTGGGAGGGAGCACCAGGGTATCATTCAAGCTGAAACTGGACGATGGTTTGATTGACTGCCTGAGTCTAGGAGGAACAAACAGTATCATTTCTTATCCTACCGATTCGAGTGTGGTGCTGCGAGTTCTACTCCAACAGTTTCAGGGAGAGTGACGCGCCCTTCTTAACAAGCCATCCTGTAGAAAGCTTAATGAGTATTGCGAATTGTGTTATTCGATTTGTTGGATCATATCGTTGGAAGGAGATTCTTAATTTCCGTGGATTTCGTGTAAGTGTCTCTGCTTACGGGTCCACCCCTCCGTTTTGGCCCTTCATACAGCGATAGTGCAATTCAGATCGGTGGCCCAATTTGATCTTGCTGTTAAGTGGAGCTGCATCCAAGCCAAGGGCTAGAGGGGATGGTGGCTACCATACATACATACATACATGAAGGAAAAATATGTGAATTGCTATTTTTTTTGATACAGTCCTTATAAGTAATAACAATGACACCCTCTTTAACGAAGATGAACAAACACAGGAGCAAATAAAAATGAATATCGCACCGTTAGAGGCACAACATCCATGTCAACATACGGTGTAGCGACGGTGTTGAGAAGCGAATGTGCTGAGAATGGACGGAAAAAAGTACATCTATGTTACATTACCTATCATGTTTGAATAATTTCCGTTTGTTTAGTTATTACATTCGTATTTTGCGACATTGCGTTTATACATTCTATGATTGTTTTGTTTGCTTTAAAGAAACAATTGTTTTTGCAACTTCAATTGAGTCGACCCTTCAACCATCCCCAATGTCTACACACAAACATTGCAAAAAAGTAAAATGAACTTCGGATCCGCATTTAGGCCTTGATCAATGGCTGAAAAGTAGAAACAATTTGAACTTGATTTCGCGAAAACAACTCAACGGCCATCATAAAATTACCAGTAGTTGAGCAAATCATCCGTAAATGTTTTTTTTAAATTGCCTGATTGAACGTTTCAATGCGCTTCGCTTCGTCCCTCGAATGATTAGCAACATGGCGAATTTGTAAACTCAAATTGATATTCCGAGCTGTTCGGAGGTCGCAGCGAGCGGAAACTAATGTTCATTTGATTTCAGTTTGTCGACCGAACCTCCCCCAGGCGAAGGTCCGCTCTTCAGCACACCCAGTCATGCTCAGTGGGTGGGAAAGGCATGACAAATTACCGCCAACATACAAGTCCTACAGTCTAATCCATCTAGCAGCCAACGTCGCCGCCGGTTTTGCAAATTTCATGCTTAGAATATGCCCGGAGCCCATCGTGCGTTCTTCCTCATCTGTGCTGATCGCAAAACCTTCGGTGGAAAAAAGAAACCCTGCAGATTATGACCGCGTCCATCAATGGTCTGCTCGAAATTATTTATGACAAGACAACGGACGACACCGGCGAACGGCTGGCTACTGGCATTCGGTCGTTGTTGTTTTTGGCTACAGTTTGAAGGTTATGCAGCCTGCAATCAGCGAACGCTCAATCTTTGATGCTGAAGTAACGAAACAAATCAGACTAAGCTCTCATGCTATCATACTTAACCATGTGCTGAACAATGTATTGCAGCCCATACGACGGCATGTGAGTGGGCCAATCCCAAGGTGCAGGCAAGGTTAGCGTCGTTGTTGTCGTCGGCTTCCTCGCGGATCTACTCGGTTCCCGCGGTGTGCGATGCGAATCATTCATAGTTCTCTCGCGGCCGTTGCGGGTGCCGAAGGGTCACCACCTAGCAAGCAGAATGACGTCATCTTGTTGCACTCGTGCAAGTGCCTTCAGCCGTGTCTGAAACGGAACGGAATGGCGCGCGGGCTTCAGCTGCTATCACTTGCTGTAGACTGAAAGGCTGTGGCGTGTGAACTTTGCGGTCTTGTGGGAGATCACGAACTTTTATGCTCGATGAATTCTAGGTTTTTGTTCCTTCCATTTATTCATTCAATAAAACCTCGCAAGATAGCCATCGTCGTTATGGTGTAGGGTCATTTGGCCGATTGCCAGTTAACCGAACGGCATTAGGCCGAATGGGTCATTAGGACGAATTTATGAAAGTAGAAGATTAAACTTTATATTTTCTGAAATGTTCGCTAATGAACTTTCATGGGAGATTTTCCCTTCATTATACCATGAACAGTTCTTTCTAATTCCAATGCATTCAATCGGCTAACATCCCTAGTAACAAATTTAGTTTTATTCCAGCCATATATATAAAACTACATTCAAAACTGTATTGTCCACCAACACCACATCTATGCATCTTTAAAGCCGAAATGTGTACAAAGTGGCCCACTCTATAGACGGTTGTGAAAACAAATTCATAAAATCTTTACGATACAATAAGGACTTTGGAAATGTTCTGGTGAGAGATGTTATGAGCACTTGAGAACCTTCATAAAACCTATTGGCTGCCATCAAAGCCAGCAGAGGGCCAAATGGCCACAGCTGTCAAACTTCACAATGATATCGTGGTTGGTTTTTGTTGTGCTGCTTTGTTCGATTCTTTGCTTTTCTGATTCATTTAACAGTAAATAATATCTAAGAAAACAGTTCTGGTGTTGCGGGAATTTTTTTTATAGTTAATAATCCAAAACAAATTGAGCTTTTTTTAGCGCATCATGCTCCAAATCATATGCGCATTTGATTGTATCGTGAATATTGACACGATAAGAACCGAAAACTAATGCGCCTCGGAGATTATGCGAGTTTACATCAACAAAAACAAAATTGAAACATATAAATAAATTAATCATGAATTTCCTGAAAATTTAAGGAATTTAATAAGGTTATCTTAAAGAATGCCAAAAATTGGTCTCTGATCTACAGTTCATTTGCATTACATTTGAAATCTGGTGTATTTCCACATTTCAATTTTTTATATTTCAATATGGCGATTGGAAAATATCACAGTTTTGCCAAAAATCCAATTCGTTACGGCTTCTATAAAACTATTTGGTCATTTGGTGACTTTCTTCAATGCCAATTTGCCATTGATTGCATTTACTGGTGGTTTTAAATGCTTTTTCAACTGACCATAACGAGATAATTTGAATGAGTCCTTTGACGGCGTTTCGAATTCATAAAGTAAAAATAAAACCTTCGATAGGAGTATAAGGAATTTTAGAAACAAGGTTTAAAGATCGTTGTAAAGAAGCTGTGTAGGATCTCATAAACCAGACTAAAATTTAAGTCCTATTGGCACCTCTTTCTGCCATAATAAAACTATATTGATTTCCAGTGGCTTTCATAAAACTTTAATAAAGCTGGATGGTTTTGGCAATGTTACTTGGGATGTCACGTGGAAGATTGAATTTATGATTCCGTGAAATCTTTTAGACATGAAGCTACATATCTTGGTGGACCTTAAATGAGATTGATTACAAACAGGGTGCATAATAAAAAATGCAAAAATTTAAAACTATCATTTCTCAAAAATTTCATCAAAAACGGTAGAGTATCGAGCACTCGACTTTGAAGAAGTGTGTGAGTCGCAGCAGAAATAAATCTGTCGATAGATAAGCTTTTTCTAGTGAAATTCAGATTAACGTTAACTAGAGATAGCTTGCAAAGTGTTTCAGTTTATTTTATTTTTATTTTATTTGTTTAAAGTGAACAATTGAAGTGTCAGTTTGACTTTACCTCGAGTTCCAAAACAGTAGACTTGGTTCGAACAGGTGGCCAAAATGTACGCAAAGAAAATTGTTCCCACTTTGATACGTTCGCAAGAGCCATGCCAATGGAAGTTTCTTAAACGGTTATATTGTGGTAAAAAGGTTATAAAGATCTTAAGCTGAACATATGCCTAAGAAGAAATTCAAGATTCAAGTATAAGCTACTGGTAGCTAAAGATCTTTGGTCCGAAGATTCACGCTCTGTTTTTAAGTTCTGTAGGATGTTGCCATGGTCTGAAAAACGGTATCCTGATCTTTGTCGACCCATGGCTGCAAACCCGATTTAGGCACCAGTAGCATAGCCCGAAATTGTACGCTGTTTGCAAAGATTTGGAAACTTAAAGAATGTGCACACCAAAAAGTAGTCGTCGGATATGCCCTAATGCAGTCTTCTCCGTGTACGCTTTGCTAATCCGATCACTACTACATGAATATTAATGTATGTGTGCTATGATGAATACGTCGTTTGGCTACAGTAACCTTTATTCAGTAAAATGGCGTCGAATCAAGAACGCGTGCGCGAAGCAATTTTGCACAAAAGAGTGGAAAATCCAGATATGTCGCACGGCGATATTGCCAAGTCATTAAAAATCGCAAAATCGACGGTTACTTAAGTGCTAAAAAACTTTCAGCAGCGCTTAACTTTAAAGAAAAAGGGTCGGTTCCGGAGGTAACCATGATTCTCGTTTCGTCGCGGAGAGGAAGAAAGTGATTAAAGAATTTAAGAAGAAACCGAATATCTCCGTTCGTGATGTGGCGAAAAAAGTGAAAATGTCTCCATCGTTCGTCCAGAAAGTGAAGAAAAGTGCAGGCTTGAAATCATTCAAAGTAGGTGTTGCTCCAAATCGTAACGACAGCCAGAACAAGAGCGCAAAATCTCGATCGAGAAAATTATATGACACTATGCTGAACAGAGGAACAGAGGAAAAAAAAAGTTCCCAAAAAAATACCTCGTATGGCAGGCAATATGTGGATGCGGTCTCAGAAGCGACATCTTCATCACTGGCACTCTAAATGGACAAATTTACGTAAAAGAGTGTCTGAATAAACGACTGTTGCCGTTCATTCGGGAACACAACGGTTCGGTGCTGTTCTGGCCTGACCTGGCATTTTGCCACTATGGAAAACTGGCTAAGGATTGGTACATTGCTAATGGTGTAAATATTGTCCCAAATTATTGCAATCCGCCAAATTCGCCAGAACTCCGTCCGATCGAAAAGTATTGGGCTCTGGTCAAGAGGAATCTTCGAAAAACGAATAGCATAACAATTGATTAGAAAAGCTTCAGGCGTAACTGGCAGAAAGCTGCAAAATTGGTGACGGATGACACTGTGCAAAAACTGATGGAAGGGGTCAAACGAAAGGTGCGGGCATTTGGATATAACAGGTCAAATTGACTTAACTGTATATGTTTTATATTTGTATTTTTATGAAGTCTTAAATAAATGATTCACTTTTGATTTTCTCATATTTTCCATTTAATACCACTAATTTCCCGTTGACTACTTTTTGGTGTGCACATTCTTTATTATCAAATAGATTGCCTACCCTTTTTTTATGGAAGTACTAAGGAGATGAAGATAAAGTGATGAAGTAAATCGTTCGGTAGAGTCAGCATTTCGAGCCGAGCATTTAATGGGAAATTGGTGAGATCATTCCATATTTCATAATTGATTTAATAACTGCACTGTTTAAAATAATGCATTTTACGAGTGATGAAATCTTTGTTGAACGTAAATACTTTGAGACTTGAGCATAAATATGGCTTAATTGTATGTTCTATTTGAAACCCGAAATAATAAATGCTGTTACTCTCAAAGTAAAGTTCCGTATGCAACATTTACAAAAACTCGTAGAATACATTTCATAACCTCAAATATAAATCCGAAGAGCTTTGAATGATAGCCACTAGACTGAATACTGGGATT
Source organism: Aedes japonicus (assembly GCA_034211315.2). NCBI lineage: Eukaryota > Metazoa > Arthropoda > Insecta > Diptera > Culicidae > Aedes > Aedes japonicus. Next base: position 26,455 of record JASCZW010007653.1, read on the forward strand.
TGAAATCCTTAAATTTAGCTGATCGTTTTCTTTGGTGTTATAACAATAACAGAACTATTTTTAACGCAGTCGGTTCTACGCGTCACGACAAGTTTAAGTTCGTTCTCTTCCGTGTTACATAAAATTCCTGTTCATAAAATGCAGATTGAATTTCATTACTAGAAAATGTAATGCTCACAAATTGATTAAAAGTGCTATCCTGATGTTTCCAAATTTGTTTTTTCAGTGTTACTCGCTTACACAGCGTAACACAGTTCATTCGCTTATAACATTCATTAATCTGAACATAACAACAACTTATAGCATCCTTAAAATTTGTTTTGCCGAAGGTCAACGACTTATTTTATTTTAAATGTTCACAAGCACTTGGAGATAAAGGAACAAAATAAATCATTCAGGATCAGAATGAGCTGGTTTTTGCCACTACAATCCATCGCATTGAATATCCTTTTTTTTAAGTTGTATTAAATTACCGAATCATGAATCTTTTTCTGACGCAAACAAGCACTGAATCCTAGAGATCAAAACTGGCATCAAGAAGCATTTGTACTTGCGTTCAATGTATCGTAATGGACGACGAGGCGTACATTAAAGCGGACGCCAGCGGATCCCCGGGCTGGTGTTTTTCGTAGGCAAGTTCCGCCTGGATGTCCCGCAAAAGTTCCGGAAAAATCAGGTCGACAAATTTGCCAAGAAGTATTTGGTGCGGCAGGCGATCTGTGGGTGCGGCATATTCAGCACGCCGTACATAACGATCGACGCCATCAACGGGCAAATATATTAAGAAGAATGCCTCCAGAAGCGCCATCATGCGAAATTGTTGATTGGAGTTGTACGAAGCCAACGATGTTGTTTTGTGCCGAATGAGGCAAATCCTTCAAACTCGTCAGAATTTCGCACAATATAAACATTCTGGGCGATTATGAAGGGCAAGCTCCGGAAAACAGGGAAGGTATTCAAAAAACGACAGGATTTGAAGAAAGAGTGGAAGAAGGCATGTAAGAAAGATGGCGCAAATGTTGCACAGGATTTGATGGGTAGCGTTATGTCCAATGTACAGGCATTTAGCCTAGAAGATGAGGTTGAATACGCAAACTTTGCAAAACATAGGTAATATGTGTTTAATTATTCACTGAGAGTTTAAAAGATATCCGTCTTAAAATTAATTGTTGATGCTCATTTTTTGTTGTTACTTTTTTTTCGGGTACATTCTTTATTAAGCTATACACTCAGTAGAAAAAAACAAGCCGAGCCAAATTTTGCTTCCGAAAAACGCCGTGTTCCACGTTCTGTAACTTTGTCAATTATCAATACTTTTGGCTAAAAATTGGACAACACTATAACCATAGACCTATAGACGTTATGTGGCTAAAATTTTATGTTGATAAGATTTATATATTTGAAGTTATCATAAAATATGTGAAAAAAAGTCGTTTTAGGACATACCAATTTCAAAAATCCGTATTTCTGTGAAAAATTAAAATAACATTTTAAATGTCAGCATAGCTTAAAGAGGCGCTTGACCGAGAAGACCTATTTTCAACGCATTTTTCTCAAAACAGCATTTTCGGAGTTTATGCCGGTGATAACTCGAAAACTAATCATTCGATTAAGCTGAAACTTAGAGGATTTCTTCATTATAGTCTAACTTTCTATATGAATTCATTGTAATATTTTATAACTTAATATGGAGAAATGCGATAAAATGGCGGAAAAAATGTGGATTTTTTCAAAAAAGTTACGCCAAAAGTGCAATTTTTTTTTTAAATTCGTCTACTAACTGTAAATGTAATTAATGTTATTTTTTTGGGTTACTAGGTTTCAGATCAAAACTGCGACCAGGAGAGCCGGCACAAGCAAAATAAAACGACTTTTTCAAAGCACTCTAACGGCCGCCATTTTGTTGAAAAACATTTGAAAAAAAATATGTTTGTATTCTACATTCATACACTTATAATTGTAAAAAAGTCTCAATTGATATGAGTAAAAACTTCCCGTCGAATTTTTTTTTCAAAAATGAGTTTTTTTCTCGTTTTAACTGAGCATCCCCCCTTAAAACAATATAGGCAATAATGTGAACAAAATTTGAACTGTTTCCATCAAGTGATTTGGACCACAGCTGGCGTCAAAGATGACGCACCAACATGAGTATTTCTTGCTTTCACCCGATATTTACCATGTTGAAATATCGGTGCAAAACAAAGCAGGAGTTGTGTTCTTCGCATGTCCTCGCTTTGACGGCTCGAGAAACTCGAGTTGCAGATTTGCTTTCCCGTAAAAAAAATCGAATTCTTATACTAATTTTACGTATTTTGAAAAAATACCTTTATCATGCCGAACTTTTAAAACATGAGTATTATTCTGTTAGGGATGGTCCCTTAAATATGTAACGCAGTAAGGAGGGAGGGGGTGTTTGGAAAAATGTGACAATCGATACACAAAATTTTAAAGTGCCATACAAAAAACATGACAAAAGTAGGGAACTGCACAAATGGTTCAAAAATTAAATTAAACTTAAGTCACCATACTGTGAATATTGACGTCAGACAAAACATTTTGCATGAATCAATTTTTACACTTTCTGGAGGGGAATAGACTGCTCCAAAAATATGAACTTGATTTTCGATCACGGATGTAACCCAGCTATGGTCAAATTCCTTGTTTTTTTTTAAATGATTTCTTTTGATTCAAATATGATTGGTGACAAAAAAAAGCCCAATATTTAGAAGAAAACACGTCCAGAATTCCCAGCAGGGTTTGCACAGCATCATGAGTAAGATTTGTTTGAAAACTTAGTTTTCTTGACATTTTCAATTGGGATCGCATAAAATACAAGCACACGATTTGCTTATTTAAAATATGAAACAAAGTTCTTTCCAAATCTGAACAAAGATACCGCGACATGATTCCTAAAATCCGAACATGATTCGCTCACAACCTTGTAGATATATCATAACTCAAACATGCTTATTAGGACAATATACACAAGTCTGGGGAATCAAGTTATTCAACATCTGCCCTTTCAACAGCATTTTCTGTGTTATACAGTATTAAAGTTTTAATATACAATATTAAAAATAATCAAAATTACAAGAGCTGCAATTGACATAAGATTTAAATTTTAATAGATAAAAACCCAAAAATAAAGGTTGTCACTTAAAGGCACTTGGAATATCACATCAAGAGCGATTTGACGAACAGTTTCGCGGTGGAATATATCTTGAGACCGATTATCTGCTACTTCATTGACTTCACCAACATAATATGCGTAATGGGGTTGAAAATCTTTTCCCCCTTATTTTTATTCTGTGGATGACGGGCTGGTATCTGCTGGTTACATTCAGCGAGCTTCGCATTTGTGTGTGTGTGGTGAGGGGCGGGTCCTTTAAGTGGCTATTGAAAGCAGCTTTAATCCGAGACCTAAAAAGTGAAAAGCTCTATTGCAGATCCAGTAACGCATTTTAGAATGTCTGGACAGTTACGCTTATACCGAGATGTCTTTACATACAATATCCTCTCATGTAAACATTATCGATATCGTTTTGGGCTACTCCTAAACCACGTTTTCTGTGAGAAGGGGGGCGGTATGACCAAACTCTACGCTCCATACAACATTTAAAAAAAAATGCCTAGGAGGGAAGAGGCTGAGATTTTCAAAAATGAGTCTACGTGGTTTATGAACAAGCCCTTTGAATAATATAGTTATAATCAGATGGATCTCACCAAAGACCGCCTTCTAAAAAACACTAGCTTGTTCAGTCATCAAAATGATAATTTTCGATGTTGATTCGCAATTAATTTCAGCACTCGAGCCGAAATAAATGAATAAAATTCGCGTTGATGAACCGCCAGTTAGATACTTTAGCGAAGTAACGTAACAAACTGGTATCATATGGTTAACAAGTTTTGTTACCCTAGATAGTATTATGTTTCCAGCTGTTATCGTATTACAAATTTAGTTTTCAGCAATGGTTAGTTTTGTCACAATTTGTTATCAGTTTTAAAGACTGTATTTGAAAAATTATGCTTTTCATTAAAAGTATTTTCCGAGTTGTAAGCGTATGAATATGATATCATATTAATATCATAATTTTAAATTGTTTTCACAGGATTTGTTATCGTATTAACTCAATGATAAAAAAAGAAGGTCATATTGTGGTATCCAATGAGTGTTTATTTCTTATTTTAACTGTTTATTTATCCTGAATGATAACATATTCAATGATCATAAATTGACAATCTGATATGATAGAACTTGTTCTGCGTTATCTAATGCACATAAAGCAGGGTGGCCACACAATCTTAGTATAAAAATTTCCACATTTTTGCCTTATTTTCCCGACTGTTAAGATGAGTTAATATAAATTACTCGTAGCTAAATTTCTGAGCTCCCAAACTTTTTCCAGTTTGGTTTAATACCAGACACTTTCCGTTTCTTCAAAATACGCATTTTTGTGCGACAAGATGAGCCAATTTTCAACAAATGTTGTCAAATTTGGCAGCTCCTTCTTGGAATGACCAATCAGGTCTAACCAAAATTTGTCCAAACCATTTTCTTTTCTCTGGAATCCAGCAAACAACGTCAGACGGCATTGAGCACAGCTGCTCAAATTCTTCTTTCACCATGTGTTAACACCCCTACAAACGCAATTCGCCAAACTTCAAACACATTCGCCACCTCATGAAAGATAAGTTCATTTCTGGCACTGGCATGCGTGAAGCCTCATCTGTTACATCCAGAACTTCTAAGGGCATCTTCAACGGTGGTTCAAATCGTGGTTTGAATTTATTCGTTTAGACCAAACGCAAAATCATCGCTGCACCCGCGTTTGTTAATTTTGTTTTATACGGGATCTATTTTGCATCATTTCAGAACTTATATACGCTTCTAAGTTTCTTACTGAACGCACTCTTTAAAAATTTAATTTAATAAACATCGGAATATCTATGAAGATTGGGTGGAAATATCTATAATGAACATGCCAGAAGTTGATTAAACTTTTCGGCAGTTGAATAAAATAATTGGAAGTTTAATCATGAAGTTTGCTCGCTGTCTTTCGAGAAGAGAAATAGTGGAACTTTAGAGAAGTTCATTGAATTGCCGAAAAATTATTAACGTTTCTGGAAACTTGGTTGAACTTCCAAAAAGTTTGCTGATTATCCATGTAATAGGAACAACTTTCTAGAAATGGCGGGAACTTAGAAAATCAGATTTCGCTTCCCAGAAGTTGTTTTAACTTCCAGCAGGTGTAAAGCAGAATATCACAAATATTTTAATAATTTACGAGAAATTGAAAAAAACAATCTTGGTAGTCGTGGAATTTCAGTGGAATAGTTAGATTACCGAGATGGTAAGCTCATGGTAAGCTCCCTGAATTTGTGGACAATTCCCTGTATTTCTAGGAAACAATCTGAATTTCAGGAAAGTTGTCTGAGCTTCTAGGAAGAACCCTTAATTTCTGGAAAGCTCCCTGATTTTCTGGAAAGTTCCCTTATTTTATGGGATGACATCAGGGAGAATAGCTAAACCTCGGGAAAGTCTAAATCAAATCTAAGAAGTATACCGTGTTTCTGATAAGTTCCCTGAGTTTCTAAGTGCACTGAATTTATTATTTCGTACTTTTGGGAAGTATTTTTGTCCATCAGTTTCTTCACCTTTTCCGATAATGAGGGACATAAATACTGCGAGCCGTAAGTCTTAAGGACAGATTTGCAAAAATTCCTCAGGGTCACCAACCCCCAAATTTTCGTCGAGAGATCTAGCTGAGGACATACGCCAACTTCCGTTAGGCTGCAGTGCACCTATGTAACACTAAGGCTAACATATTCAGCTGCATTGCAACAGCTAGAAAAAGTCATCAGTTGACTCTAGTTGTCGCATAATGTCTAGGATCATATCCCTTGGCGCTATATATCACTTCAGCACTATCTAATATCGTTTAAATGAGATGCGTGCATTCACACACTCACCACCACTCAAACCAATCCATGGCAAAAAGTTTGCGAAAAATCCTCAGTCTCTGAAATAAATAAAACTTCTGATCTCTGGATGTTGTATGATTGACAAGATGATAGGTGTTGGTGGGTTTAACAACAAGAAATACTACACCGGTGCGGGGAACGCAAAGTTGGTCCGTTTTAGCTAGTTCTTTTAAAGTTTGCTGATGCAAACCAACTATAAAGATGTTAAAATAGACCACCGCTGAAGATGCTCTAAGTGGTACGTTTTGAACAGGCTGAACAATGAGATCGGTGGAACAAGTAAATGACAAAAACGCTACTCAAATCATTTGAAAAAGGAGTGAGTATGGTTCCTTCCATATGACAAAAATTCCCGATGACTTTTGAAATTCCCGCCTTTTTTCCGCATATTTCCCGATGATTTTGGATCCCCGCATTTTTCCCGCATTTCCCGATTTTCCCGAGTCTGTGGCCACCCTGACATAAAGGGAATGCTAAATTTGACAGATAATAATGTCATGTAAATTGGAGCCAGATAACGCCTGAATCTAGCCTGTTGTATATACGATTTCCAACAATGTTGTATGGCGCATGAAAGTTTGCAAACAATTTCGTTGTTTACACTTCCGTTGGTATGGAATTGAACGAAGGGAAATTTTACGCGATTGTTAAAATTAATTAATTTTTTCTGTGCACATAGACTCATTTTTGACTCCCCTCCTCCCTCATAGACTTTTCTTCATAGTTTTTTTTGAATTTTTATGAGGAGCGTAGACTTTGGTCAAATCCCTCTTTCCACCTAGAAGAGTCTACGTGGTTTATGAATAGCCCCTTAAAAAGTTGGTATAAGTCCGAACAAAGGCAAAGGATTTTGAAAACATTTTGAGATTTCGCAGGGCAATATCTTTGCAAGTCATTGACAAGAATTTTTGGGGCTGAAGTATGAGATTTCAAAAAAGTATTGGAACTTTGGAAAGTATTTTAATCTTTAATTGAGGAGAATTCCATGACTGTTGAAGTCGACATGAAAAAAAATTCTACATAAAAAAAATCCTTAAAGGTATATATTATTATAAGTAAGTGTAATAATAAAGTAAATGTCTTTGCCTCATAACAATGTTAGCCTAGGATGTCTTTGGATGCTACTCCCTATCAACCATCAGCACGGTAGATAAAATATGACAAATTTCAAAAATACAATAAAATGCACTTTCTCCCGAATCCATAATCAAATATCCATATCCATTAGTAGCGACCAAAAAACCAAAATAGGAACGGGACTTGCGCTTCCTGCGAAACACACATATCCCGTTTCAGACCGGTCAAGATTGATTTAGAGGGATACAAGTGCATTGCATTGTCACCTCCGCCGGAGCAAGGTGAGAAAAGGGAAGGCGCAGTGAATGCACCAGGGTTAGATAGAATGCATTTTTGCAGCAGTCAGCGATAGATATCGAAGTGGACCATTTGAATATATTTTAATTATCAGGATGTAGCACCACGCACACCCGCGGTATGGTCTTGGTGATGGTGATGACGTTGCTGATGCTGATGTTGATGGCGACGGACGGCCAGAGTTGGTGCAATGCTACAAAATGCAATAGCAGCAGCCAGTAGCGGAAAAACGTGGCGGCAATGTGAGTGCAAAAAATCGACTGTTCTAGCTCAAAAATACATGGCAGTAATTATTTTATGTTTCCGGCCGACGAATGGCTGTCCGCGCAATTGGACACACGCGTCGGGTTTAGAACAACAACAACAAAAATCGGTGATTCAGACACCGACCAGTGAGAGCGGAGCTTGTTTGTAAGCATTGAATCCTGTTTCATCGGCAGGGCCGGAATATTAGGGGACGTGATTTGCTTCACGGCTTAGAACTTTAGAGGTCACGTTTCAAGTGTCAAACTTTAATCAATGTTTGCTGCAGTGTATTGTATTTTCGGGGATTCATGCCATCAAAAATGCAAGGTGTAGATTGTGCCAAATTTTACTCTAATTTAGGAGAATAACTACTGAATCAAATTCAACGCCACAATGTCAATAGCCATCCCCGGCTCGAACAGTAGCAAATGAACTCGGTCGACAGCGATCGGAATAGATTCGATGTGTTTGACAAATGTGTAATGTATGCACATTTTGAATTGATTTACGAACTCCCTCCATCAGGTGAACCACGCTAGGCGAGCCACTAGATACTCGTCTAACCACTCTCTTACCCTCCGCTAATAGGCCATTCCCGCTGCCCAACGCGGAGTTTTGAAAAATTGGGACATGTGTATGAATTAGGAGACAGGTCGTCCTGTCCGCTATGCTACAGGATTCGCGCTGATGTAGTTTGACTAATGGGAATATGTGTGGACAGCAAACAGGAAAAAGAAACGCTTTGTGCACACACACATACACTTCCGGCGTCGCAGTGGTCGGCCGTCGATGTTTGCATTCCATGTCACCACGGCGGTCATAATTCAATCTGCACTTGTAAGCATCTCCGGCGTAGTTCCTGTGCAATCCAACTAGAAATATAATGTGATGAATGTGAGCATACTTCCGATAAATTTGAAAAAATGAGTGCAGAATTTGTACTACCCAAGTATACTGCAATAAAAAACAAACTCAAGGTTTTTTTTGCGTTAATACTCCTATAAACTAATAATAGATAAAACCATGTTGAGCAACGCTTGCTAATAGCATCTTTGTCACGCTAATCTAATGATGACAACGCACCGATAGTCGATAAAACGATACGCACAATCCTCGTTAGCAAATAGTCTCAGGTTCAGCACCGAAAAGGCCTTAAAAAAACCGCCAAAGAAGCTAGAAATGATTAATTGCTCGCCAAATAAACATCACACCCAGTGAGGAAAAGTAGGCGTTTTTTTTTTATTTTGTCTTCTGTCACCCAATCATCAAGACAACCGTCGGCAGATTGAAGAGAACATCACCCGACTCAAGCGCGCGATTAGGCTGCCAAACCATGTTACGACGATCGCCATCAATGGCCACGGCAGATTTCTGCCATCAATTTTCGTTGTCTATTTAATCGAGAGACACCTGCGACAGCTGTCAATGCCTTGTGTCCACTCCCTGCCGAGAGCCATCACCCGAAATGTGACCTCAGCCGCGCGCTCCTCTCCCAAAGGCAACTCCTGCCAAAGGCGCATCATTTAACCTAAGAAGTTGTCGTGCTTTGCAGCCTCAGCGCAACAATATGGAATGTGACCCGCCGTGACCAAATTGGCATGTCTTAAAGTCTTGGACATTTTAGACCAGTCCAACAACTAAGCTACCCTACCAGTCACTGAAAAAGAACACTCCGTTCTGGACCGGCCTAACGGAGATTCTAAAAAAGGCATGCGACACGGATGAAGATGCGCGCAAACTCAACGCCTCGGCGCAATAACATAACCGTGACCGGCTGCATTTAAGCAAATCAGCGATTTGCGGTTAGCTAAATAAAAAAAACAAACTGCGATTAACATTAACCAATAGTCATAAAAAAGCAGACGCACAATCAAGGGTTACGCAAGAGAAAGCTTGTGGGAATATAAGGATGAGGTTGAAAGGTTTTGCACAAACACTTAATTCGTGCCAGTGTTGATTAGGTCCTATTACTTGTTTGTACTCAAGTCTGGTTATTTCTTTTTCTTCTTCCTTGCAGATGGTCGAGAGGAGAGCGTCGTACGGACGAAGCGTGGTCGGAAACCTCGCGTTTCTGTCGTGTCGCAGAGGGTCGATGAGGAACCGAGCCAAAACCTGGACAGCAGCGACAGCCAAGGAGACGTTTCGCCGGTGGTTCCTCCCGGGTTCCTCAGCCCCTCGGTCCAGGAATACTTGGAACTGGGGAAATCTATTCCAGGTAGGATGGGTTTGTTGACAACAACCAAACTAACGAAATGATTCTTCTGTATTCCAGCCTGAATCTCAAAATAGTTTAATTTCCGAACAAGGCTTTTAATTGCAATCGCAGACTCTCACAAATACTATCTTAGAAATAAACGATGCACTGGGTAAAAAATCTTTTCAAGGCCAATTTATCAGAAACACAGATTCTAAAACACGTTTAATCTTTGTGAAATCTTAAAATCTCAGTTGAAAAAAAGTTGCGAAGTACCTCAAAAGTAACTGCTTTCCACTGCTGCAAAAAAATGTGGCACTCAAGAGTCAGTTTTAAAAAGGGCGTAGGCATTTTGAACAGCACTTCAATTAATAATTTGTATCTCGAAAACCTTTGGTTGTACAAAAAAACTGTCTAAGAACAAGTTGTGGCCCTATGTGTGGTGGTTGTAAAAAAAAATGTACACTGAAAAATAAAACAAAAATTCGAAAAAAAATCCAAATAAACATTGAAATTCAAATTTCTCAAAAACGATTTTTCGATTTTTTTTTATTTTTTGACTGTAACAAACTTGAAGTTATTACACAAATTTTAGCGAAGACTCCAAGATAGAGAAATGTTAGGAAAAAAAGTTTCTAGAATATCAACTTTAGGTGTATTACTCAAAATTTTAATATCATTTTAATAATATTTTAATATGATCTGATTTTTTAAGTATTTAAAAAAATCCGCTCCTTATGATGATCTTCGTTAGAGCATCCGTTCTCGAGATATTTCGTATTTAATTTCATCATATGCGATACTGTTTGGCAAATTATGCGTATTATCATATTTGCGTATTATCGATTCATTTGTATCGATTTTTTTCATTCGAACATAAAAAATGAGTTGAACATCTCTTTTATGTAGTATTATTTATAATTTCGAGATACATCACTGATTAAAAAGTCAGATTTATTACAAAAACAGCAAAACAAATCAGATAATTCAGGTTATCAGTTCAAAATGTTCGGTTTTTAATTCAGGTATTCCAGTATCCCTCTGGAAATGAACTCAAGAACACCTGTTTAGTCATGCGTGAGGAATTCAACCTGTGCCTGTTATCTCCCAAGCCCGAGAAAACAATTTCTCAGGCGGTTCACTGGTCACTTTTATTGATAAGAAATCTCGAGCGATTGGGTAGATGTGGGGATATTCGCGAATGCTTCCCCACGCTTAAAGAGGATCCACAGAACGCAGTAGGAATGGTTGATCAAAAAAAACCCGAAATGCCCGGATTGTCAGAGTCGGGAATAACAGAACATTCGTGATAATTTTGATACTTTCTTATATCCAGATTAAGAACAAGCTTTGTATGACATACCATTTGATCGTGAAAATCCCAAAGGTTGGAACTTTTTTTTTCATTGTATCAAATGGAAAAATCAAAAGAAATATATCGATGCAGTCGATTTTTTTTTGCTTCTAGTATCGGTTCAAAAAATCGAAAAATCGAAACCGAAGTATCGATCTTCGAATAATATTCGAAAATACGACCTTTTCATAAATTATGCGAATTTCTCCAGTAACCACAAAACGTTTTCGAAATGTTTGTTGAGTTTCCTACAACTCTCTCTTTTGACAGCAAGACGATTCTTGTTGTATACCTTATACATTGTGTGTAAAAACTCGAAGCTCTAACGTCAGTTTTGGAGAAAACTTCAGGGTGGAGAGATCTGAAGTGAAAAAGTGTCTCTAAAGTCAACTTTTAAAGCGTTTTTAAAATCTCAACTATTCGCCAAAATAAACGTGTTTTGATATTGCAGTATATTTCCAGCAGAAAATACGGCATTTTCATATATTATTCGGGGTCTCCAGCATCAAAAAAATACACTCAAAAAAATCGCCACGTTGTTTCCACGTGAAACGCACGTAATTTTCATGCACTGCCAAAACCTTAATAAACACGTGGAATTCACGTAAGAGTTACGTGATTTCCACGTAAATCCACATTCTACGTGAAAATCATATAATTGTTACGTGATTTTTCACGTACAATTCACTGGCACGTAATGTTCACCTGATTTTACTGAAGAAGATTTGGTTACGTGTTCAGGTGAAAGTTACGTGAAATTTCACGTGGAAATAACGTGACGATTTTTTTAGTGTACCTTTTTCGAAACATAGTAAACACATGTTTACTTGCCAAGTAAAATAGCAAACTGATATCAAATAAGTAACAAGTTTTGATATCATTTTGAACTCATCTGTTATCGCATAACAAATTTAGTTATCAACATCGACAAATTTTGTTATCATCTGTTATCAATTTTTAAGACAATTTTTGACGAACGCTACTGAATTCTACGCGCATGCTGACAAATACTGAATATTACCAACATGTGATGGATATGAAATTGAGCTTCTTACCAGAAGTACTACTTCAGCTTTTAGTGTATGAATTGAATCATGTTGATAACATAATTTGAAATTACCTCAAGAAATTTGTTCATATCACAAAATTTGATATCAATATGAACTTCATGATAATAAAACGAGTTAATATTGTGAATATTAATTTGTTATCACTTTTGTTATTTTGGCCTAAATGATAACAAGTTTGGCGATCAAACACTGATAATATGATATTAGAACGTGTTATGAATTTGGTATAAACCTTTGCTCGGATAGTTTTCCACAACTCACTCTTAGCCAGCAAGACGATTCTATAAACAGCATAAGAAATACTTGTATTTCCAATTTATAAAGGGGAAAAATAATGTAGTTATATTGTTTCTACATTTAGATTAGTTTAGAGAAGTTCCCTTTCATTTTACATGTTTATATACCCGAGCAAAGGTTTATACCAAATTGATAACAAGTTCTAATATCAGATTATCAGTGTTTGATCACTAACTATGTTATCATTTAGGCTGAATAAACAGCCAAAACAACAAACAAGATAACAAAATAATATTCGTAGGATGTGTGTGTATGTGTGTATGGGTGTAATCCAACTCCCACTGTCCGGCAGTGCTTTTATGGAAGAAAAATGTCTGCAGCTATCATGCTTTTATTCTAATCACAAACTGTAAACATTTTTAGCCCGGGTGTTGAAAGGTGATAGCTCTTTTGAGATCCAGTGACCCATTTCAGAATGCCTGGTCACTCACATCCATTCCCAGGTCACTTTCACTTACAACAAGCCCCGCATAAACACAATACTTATATCAATTGGATATTTGCACTATATTTACACTTCCATTATCGCAACTTTTTCTGATCATGGCACGTATTTAGTAGTATGTAATTCGTATTTATTTATAATTGCTTAGGTCTCACCAGTAATGTTTGATGTTTCCTTGCTGATCCTGCTCCTTTTGTTCCACTTTTAGTATCTTTTTTCGTATCTTCCGCTGAGGGATTTATTATTTTTTTCTGTGCTCACTCGATCACTCACTCCGCTAACTATATTTAACCGGAATCCATTGTCTTCAAAACTAGAATGTTCCTAAAATTAAATAAGCAAAAACGCTTCACGCTGAAAGATTTCAATAAAAGTTACCATTCCCATTTTCATCTCATTTCTGATTTCGTACTTTTTATTCATTGTTAATTTTAATTCTTTTTAATTGTTGTTGAAAGCAAGCCACAAACGGAATCAATTGATTGATACAGTTCCCCTATCTGGTAATGCTTTCCAAAAAGTGTGCTGGTTTGTTTTGATTTGATTTGAAACTATTTCAACTGATTCTATATGATCAAATGCAGCATTTCTTCTATTTGCAAATACTGTACTTGACCATTGATCGCCATCTCAGAACTATAATATTTATCGGTAAGAAGTACTAGAGGATTACCAGAAGCACTTTTGGAGATGCATTTCCACTGATCTGGCAACACTAGTATGCTTCTTTCCAAAATGGTAAAGAACCAGACCAGCCCAGGGACCTGGTAATTGAAGTTATACTACCTCAAGGTTTTGCCAGTGCCCAGGACAAAATAATATTCGTAGGATATCACAACATTAAATCGTTTTATTATCATCGAGTTCATTTTGATAACAAAGTTTGTGATATGAACAAATTTTCTGAGATAATTTCAAATTATGTTATCTACATGATATCAAGTTCATACACTAATAACTAAAATAGTGCTTCTGGTGAGAATTTCAATTTCATATCCATCACATGCTGGTAATATTCAGCATTTGTCAGCAAGCTGGTAGAATTCGGTAACGTTCGTCAAAAATCGTCTTTAAAAATTGATAACAGATGATAACAAAAGAACAAAGATGATAACAGATGATGAACAAAATTTGTCAATGTTGATAACTAAATTTGTTATGCGATAACAGGTGAGTTCAAAATGATATCTGAGATAACGAATCTGGGTACTTATTTGATATTAGTTGTTTATGTTATTTTGCTAGGGTATACTATGAGAGCTTGATGCTACATCATTTGAAAAAAAATTTGCCTTTATCTGATGATTTGAACGCGGAACAAAAGAGTGGCATTTTTGTGTACCAGTAATCATTTTAGTTTGCTGAAAGCTCTGCTCTATTCTGTAACTCCCTGTTCATAGTCTTCATAAGATATATAACAAAATGACATTTTCGTTAAGCAATCATTATTTTTCTGACTGGCCCAATAATATAATTCTTTTGCATTTGTTATTGGGTGTTCGTAACCTTTAGCTATACTTGCGTTCATGCCATTCGTTTTAATGTGCCACCAATTACATCGCATGGCCCCTGCCATGGGAAGTAGCAAATTTTGATTTGAATTTACAAAGGCTTCCAAAGGCTTTTCCTATTTTTAAATTGGGATGCAGCTCGATCAGACATAAATATCGCTTTCTTCAACTGCGTTAGTTTCTTTTTCAAAAAGCTCATTAGTTTCAAAATAAATACCTGAACCGCTATTGTGTCATGTTCAAGAACTTCCGATACAACGATAAAGCTAAGATTCTTAAGCGCTTCCGATTCGACATAGTAAATATCAAAGGGTCCTCCCTTAGCTCCGTCGGTGAAGGCGGAGCTACAAAGCAACACCATGCTGGAGGTGGCTGGGTTCGATTTCCGGTCTGGTCTAGGAATTTTTTATAAGGAAAATTTCTTGACTCCTTGGTCATAGGGTATGATTGTACTTGCCACACAATCTAATGCAAAAATGGTACCTGGCATCAAAAGCTCTTAATTAATAAATTAATGAATAAGTATGGACTCTTGTTGTTGAAAAACCAAGAAAAACTTATGAAAAGGCCGTATTTTCGAAAATTATTCGAGTATGATAAAATTGCATCGCAAAAATCTTGATAACGGATGCTCTTACGAAGGTCATCATCAGGGGCTTAAATTTTTTTTAAATACTTTAAAAATCAGATTATATAATCCGAATACTAAACGTTTTATTAAAAATAAAGTATAAACAAATATTAAAATTTTAAGAAATGCACGGAAAGTTGATGTTCTAGAAACTTTTTTTTCCTGGCATTTCTCCATCCTGGAGTCTTCGCTAAAATTTTCGTAATAACATCAAGTTTTTACAGTAAGAAAATAAAAATATCACAAAATTGGTTTTTTGAGATATATGAAAACTTAATTGTCGATTTTTTTCCGAATTTTTTTTTTCTCGGTGCATATTTTTTCACTACCTTCACTCATAGGGTCAAACAGTTGTTTTGTACAACCAAAGGTTTTCGAGCTACAAATTATTTATTGAAGTGCTATTCAAAATGCCTACGCCCTTTTTAAAACTGATTCTTGAGTCACAAAAATCTATATTAACGCGGCAAATGCTCAGTCTCCTAAGCCAAACGCGTATACGAAGTTTCATTCAAATAAAAAAAATTTGAAAAGAATTTTCACACGGCTGGAAACGCTCCCATAAAAAAATTAAAGCGCTCATAACTTTTTCGAAACATTTAATTATTTAATGTTTGTTTGTTTCTTTGTTTACTTACGATACTTTACACATAAGTGTGCATTCGTGTCGGAAAAGCGAAGTTTTGATATACGGAATGGTTCTTGGATCATAATTTGTCATTTCTTCTTCTTTTATCCATCATTTTCTTCTTCTTCTTCACTTCATTTCGTTCCTTCTTCTTCGTCAATATCATCGGTGAATATGTAGCCAGGAGCTGGAGCGGGTTCTGGACGGTTATTTCCTCCGGATGGAGGAGTGGTGTGACCTGAAAGATCACCGTGACAGTACCTGATGGTGATCTAAAAAACTTGAAGCTCTATCGTCAGTTTTGGAGAAAACTTCAGGGTGGAGGGTACTGACCTGTGGGACTCCAGTGTCCAAGCTGGTGCCGAAACTACTACACATTGTTTCCAGATCCACCGGCAAAAGGCCGGTACTGGGGAAAGGCTTTTAGTTCTGTCGACAACTCCGCTTTCATAGGATGGGTAGTGTTCGGTGGTATAGGGCGGCGGCCAGGACATAGGAGGGCTACCCTCCCCTGCCCACTATTTTCCGTAATCGTAGGGTGCTCTGCGTTCTTCTTAAAGTTGTTTAAACAGTCCAGTTGGTGCAGGAATGCCAGCAGTTTTGTCGTATTTCCTTGGCTATTATTCAGGGCATCTTGTAGGCTTTTAAAGCTGACGTCGTTTTCTTGGCGTTTTGTCACGTACTCTCAACAGTGCAGAATAGCGTGCCGCACGTTAATTTCGATTCCGCAGCACTCACAGTGCAATCGAAACGAATCCTGAGGCGTGTTAGCGCACGTTGGTCGGTTGGGTTGGCCTGGTCTATCCACCTGTACTTCCCTCAATTCTGCGTCTCTAGTTTCGTACCACTGTTGGTCCCATCGGCGTCGTATCGCTTGTTTCACTGCTCGCAGTGCATCTTCGCCCGGAATAGGCATACCTACGGCGGGTTGTTCTCTAGTCGATCAGCCTGGGTATTTCCGTTGATTCCAGAATGTCTCGGGATCCAACAGAAGCGGACGAGTTTGTTACGCACAATCTCTTCGAGTTCTTGAATCTACGGGTGCCTCGGCCTCCCTAATTCTAAGGCCAACTGGCTGAACTGTGAATATAACCATTTCGGCACTTACGTTTGGAATCGAAACCGCTCTCTTTATGGCGTATGCCTCTGCCGAGAAAACGCTGCACGCTTTCGGAAGGCTGCACAAAATGCAGCTCCAACGGTGTCTTCACTTTTCAAACCATCGGTGTAGACCACCGGTGACCTGTGGAATCTGGTTTCCAGTAGCTGTTGGACGACTGCACGGACTCTATCCGGCGGATCACCGGCTCGTACACTTTGCTTTACATGCCATACTATCGACGGTTTACGTGCGTACCAGACACGATCGCTCTGTCTAGTTAAATGGTCGACAGCGGGAAGTAGCCGTCACTTCAAGTTCACGGTCAGATGTTCTTCGGCCTTTAGCTAGAATCCGAATAGCCATTCATGATACCGATGGAACTGAATGTAATTCAAAAGGGAGTGATCCAGATTCGTCCATAACCGAGATGATTGAGCTGGTCACAAACGCTCCGGAAGCGTAGCGTACCATCTGCAGTGTCTCCGGTCCTCCTCGGCTCACTAATCCAACCTGCAGCAGGGTTACTCGGTTGCCACGCAGGAATTCTGCAGGATCCGTAGTCGAGACTCGCATACTTTCTTCACCGCTTTGCAGTGCGGCTTGAATGTCAACATTCGGTCCAGCGTGACACCTAGGATCCTCAAACGGTTGGTCTTCGGAACGGGGGTTCGTCCGCGTACAAAAGCATATCGACTCCAACGGGTAGCACACGGAAAATCGGCTGCATCGCAACGAGGAATAGTGTCACAGACAATACGGAACCTTGTGGCACTCCATTCTCCAGCGGGAGAAACTCACGAGACTTGTTCCCCCCTATGGACACCTGGAGCGTGCGTTCTGAGAGGAAACTCTGCAGCAGATTCCCTATCCAACCACGTTTTCGCCAAGACTTTAGCGTTGTCATATGTCATGTCGCCAGGTGGTGTCGTACGCCTTCGACAGGTCCAAAGACGCCTATCAGGCAGTGCTCGTCGATAGTTAGCAGCGACCTTCCAAGCTCGGCAAAGTACGTTTCAGTGCTGCGTCCTGCACGAAAAGCGTGCTGTCGTTTGTCGAGCCGTTCCTCGATTCTAGTTTGTTGATAAGCATTCGAGGAGCTTTGCCATACAGCTGGTGAGCGATTCTGGTCGAAAGGCATTCGTTCTAGATTCGTAGCAGTTTTAATTAAGAATAATTGACCAATATGAGTGTTATTTTCAAAATCTTTTGAAAATTTCAGATTACCAACGCGATAAAAAAATCAGTGTACAGGTATTGCTTGATCAAATTATCTCCTTTATGCTTTTCCTGTCGCGCAATAAGACGACGATGGCCGACCGACTCTCTTACTCAACACTGCTTGTTTACACGGCGGACAATTTAGCTCAATTTTGAATCGTTTCGACTCACTTTCGTCAGGGAGTCACTCATATATGAGTAAATGTGACTAGGATTGACAAGTCGAAATATCTAAGACACCGACTTAAATCAGATCGATGTTTTAGTTTTGTCGACTTGTCAATCCCAGTCACATTTACTCATAAATGAGTGACTCCACATTTGACGAAAGTGAGTCAAAAACGATTCAAAATTGAGTTGAATGGTCCTGCCGTGTACATCTGACACCTAACAGTATAAAATATCCAGTGTTGCCAAATATATCTGAATCATGTTCCGCAAGCATGAGAAATTACTATTCGAAATTTGCTGCGAAAATTCCCCTTGTATTTTAAATGCATTTATTAAGATTTGACTAAGAATTTTGGTGGATTTCGCAAATAATCGGAGAAGTTCCTTGAGAAAAGCTTTCAGAGTTGAGTAATTCTTCGTCAAACAAGGCCATCATTGACATGAGGTCTTTTGAAATTGACTTTGTGTTGTGCTTGATTGATCGCAAGTGGTGTAAAATGAGAATGGCACTTTTCTCAACTTGAATTGATGGACCCCTCACTCGCCAGGGGGTCAAACAGTATTGTAAAAAGCTCGATTTTGCGCAATTCCAAAATATCGTGCCATATCTCTTAAATTAGCTTTAAAACCTTTTGTAAATAGCATATTTTTAGAAAAAAAATAGTAGGGCTTCAGTTTGGCATGAAAAAAAATTTTCTCCGCCTCGTGTGATTAGGCCGCCATTTTAAATTTTATCAGAAGAACGTATTTTTTTACGTCAAATCAAAACGAGGTAGGCCGGAGCCGTTCTGTGGTGTTTTTGTGTGGTTTATTTGGTGTTAGTGAGTTTGTTCAAAACAATAATTGACAATTTGCTGTGATTAAAATGAAAAAAGAAAAATTTGCTGGGATTTCCTCATATGTTGTAAATTGCCAAACTCGCTACAGAACATTAACTATAATAGTAGGCTAAGTCTAATGCTCACCTATTTTGAAATAAATCTGATTCCATTATTCAGCTTTCAGATGATGGTAACGAAATCAAAATCGGTGGTTCCTAACATAGTGAAAAATACGTTTTTTTTGATAAAAATTTAAATTGCGGCCAAGTCCAAATGGCGGTCAATTTTTTTTCGTGCCAAATGAAAGCCCTAATTTTTTTCTTTTTTAAAACATTCTGTTTACAAGAAGTTAAAAGCAAATTTAAGAGATATGATATGATAAGGAGGTTCAGAATTGCGCAAAAACGAGCTTTTTACAAAACTGTTTGAGTCCCTGGCGAATGAGGGGTCCATCAATTCGAGTTGAGGAAAGTGCCAATCAAGCACAAAAAATTCAATTTAAAAGACTTTATCAATGGCGGCCTAGTTTGACAGAGAATTACTCAGTTAAGAACACATCGATAAAAAAAAAAAAAAATAACAGAAATTTGCATTCTTATGCAATCCAATCCATATTTTATACGCAGAATACACTACACACTCAGATTATTTTACAGAAATCTGTAAAGTTTTACCGAATTCTCAACAGCTGAACGTTCGGTAATCCGATTTTACGGATTTCGGTAAAATTTTACCGAAATCCGGTAAATTTTCTACAGATATCTGTAAAATTTCACCAAAATCCGTAAAATCGGATTACCGATCTTTCAGCTGTTGAGAATTCGGATAAACTTTACAGATTTCTGTAAAAAAAATCTAAGTGTGTAAGGTTTTTTTGCACGTTTTTGTTTTACACGGGTTATTTTCGGCGATAGCTCCAGAACGGAACAACTTATTGACCTGATTCAAATCACATTTTCCGTTTTGAGCAAAATGTAATCATATGGCAGTTTTTCAAAAAAAATTCACAATTTTTGGTGTAAATACCCAAAATTTTAAAAACTGTATTTTGAGCATTGCATGGAACGGTAACGTATACAAACAAAATCGAAGCAATATAAAAATTTTAAGCATGTGAATTTATCTATTTCGACTTTTTTTACACGGTTCCATACTAAAAGTGGGATGTATACCCCGTGCAAAAAAAAACCTTTGTGTATTCCTCCAAACTCAAAATCAATACAAGCTGCGTCAAATGAACGTCCCTTATTTGCGGGTAGGTTAATTAATTTGTATAAACCACCCCCGTTGCTCAATCAAAAGCAACTTTTTATCTCACTATAAAAACCGAAGCAACGAAACACAAAAACCAACTCTGATCCTTAAAATAAAAACTAAAAGGAAATCTTTTCCATTTACGACAAAAAAAAAAAGATTTCCCTCGCCCGCATATCCACGGCATGAAAATGTCGTTCTCACTCCACAGAGATTGTATCAAAAGCACAGTTCAGGGTAAAACGGGCTTTAAGTAGACGCTTGGTAGACTGATTTAAGAAGAAATTTCGCTATTAGCGTCGTTTTACAACGAGTATCTATTTAACTGTTGAGCAAGGTTTTTAGAAATGAAATTTAAATTCTTCTAGAATGATAATAAATTTCAACATTTTATTTTCATTATGGCAACAACCAAAATCACAATATTCACCAAGTTCCCCTACAATCAGATAGAGAGAGATTTGGGCCCATTAGCGAATATCTGCAAACTCCCACCCCAGCACAGGATCTTATTTCTATACGATATGATATTCGCACAGTACCATTATTTATTTATCTCAAAGGAACACAGCGCACAGCGAAACAAAATTGCACTGCATTCAACGCGGCCAAATAAACACGAAATACGCATAGACTGTGGCAACAAAAAAATCTGATATCAAAAAGGATACCAATAAACCGATCGTAGTTGCATTTTGCTTTCTTTTCATTCGAATTTAGCAACTCAATGCAGCGGATAAAGCATCAGCCACACACTGGATAGTGGTTCAAAAGCGCTAAAAATGTGTATGATACTATGCATTTAGCATACGACATCAACCTTCTAGCTCTCAGAGTTGAAGGCGCTTAGAGTTCTTTAGTTATCAATCAATCATCCATGAGCTTTTTAAATTTTTATAAGTACATTTTTCCCTCATTTCGACTGATTTAATTTGAAAATAGTGCTAATAGTAAAACAATAAAATGAAAAGAAGTAACTGCATTGTCGGGCATATATTAGAGGGATTTATCTATTCTAGGCAAGCTTAGTAGAACCCAGTAGAACCCAGCTATTTTCGGAGCATCGTGCACATATCTACCAATTTTGTTTACTTACATTCATTTGCTCCGTGATCCACTATCTATTACAAACGACAGACCTATCCAGAACGACTTAAATCTGTTTCTATGAAGTGTTAAACTTCTCAAGTGGATGTAACTATTTTCGGCAGTCCCTATTTTATTCGGCTATCGTTCCATTTGAATTCTTGTTTAAAAAATGTGTCTTATTATGGACAACGAATATAGCAGCACTTTTGAGTGCATGAGGTTTATTCAAAGAAAATTATGATTTAACGGAACGTCTGACGATTTGAAAAGGTTATCAAATTTAAGTTTAAGTTATCACATGAACAATTATCGAGAACATTGTCGAAGCCCACATTTCCCGTAGATTGTAAATAATTTTAAATAATTTAAAACTTTAAAACTTCAAACTACAAAATCTATTGCTTCCTTTAAATTCGCATTCTCTGAACCAGTGTGCAATGCGATAGGGACGAACAAATTCGGGTGGCAAAAAGTATTCGATATTGAATGGGCATTAATCCTAATATAACAAATATGTATTGGAGTTGATTTGCAGATTCCAGGTAAGCAAACATCGCGAAATGGGTTGCGGTGCTACGCTGCAAAAACCTAGGTGCAACACCAAGGGAATGTGTATTGAACTATCCTGTCCTGTTCCTATAAGGACAATGAAGTTAATTTTTGTCTACATACAAGGATCACCCCAATCTGTACAGAAGTACTGTTCACATGAAAAGGATTTACAATGGTGGGGTGTGCACTCGTGCTCAGGGCTGATATTTGTTGTTATAGGATAACTTCAGACAAAGTTGACTAGCTTGCTTTTGACAATAAAATTGGGAGAAATACCTTCAAAATAAGCATCGCCAATATCAAAAGTAAATTGCGATTAAAAAAAGAGATGTTTCCGCCCGGGTTCGAACCGGGGACCTTCTGCGTGTGAAGCAGACGTGATAACCACTACACTACGAAAACCGATATGTAATGGAGCTGTTAAAGAGAAACAAATTTCCGGGCCATCACTTGATACAATAGTGTGAGTGCACGCGGTCTGAGCAGAGTCTAAAAATAAGACGACTCCGTTGTTGGTGATTATACCGCTTTGGAAGCAAAACAAACCGTCTGTGGTGAATATGTTATACGGACGTGCATCCATACTGTTCAGTTCCATCGCTGTGGTTCGGAGAGAGCAAGAAAGAGACCTACCGAAAGAGCGTTTCTATTTTTAGATACGATTTGTCGACTCGTGGATTTGTGTTGACGTTAGCCGATGGCGGGGTGGTAAATTGCTTTGGTAAAGCAATACAAATTGGGAGACGGTATCCGATGCGACACATGAGATAACTGTTCCGATGAGTGGTGAAAGAGTTTTTCATAAAACATATGCGTCTTGATCAGTGCAGTTGATAGTAGTTTCGGCTCAGTTGGATTAATTTTCCGATAATTTGTTTCAGAAGCTAAATTTGGAGTTTGATGAAAACGGAGCTCTTGGCACATTGAATGTCTTTTCCAACAATGCGTCGCCTAAAGAGTAATATTCACTGTAATATTGTAATACTGTAATACATTTAATGGTAATTTGGAAATCAGCAAATGGAATAATTTACTATTTACAGCACAGGTATTGTTGTATACTTTCATCAGAAGAAATTTGGCATTGATCGGTACGTCGATATAAGATTATTTTGAGTTTCGGAAAGTTATTTGATATAGACCGTCTGACCAGGTTCTGGGCCTACACTGTATCAAAAAGGAGTTGACAAGATAATTACCAATCTCAAAACGAAATTCATATAATACCAAAATGTTAATACTGATCATGAAGTAATTTGGCCGCCTTTTGCTGCAATTACACTCTGTAGGCGTCTTTTCAATGAAAGAGCCAACTTTTGGGTTGCTGCGGGCGAGATCTTCTGCCAATCTTCCATGAGAACTTCCTTTAGCTGATTCTTGTTCTGAATTGTATGTTCTCAGATCTTCCGTTCCAGGTGAACCCGCAAATTCTCTATGGGGTTGGTGATTGGGGAGGATGTGGAAGCGTCGATTTGACATTGTAGAGCAGTCATTCCTTCACTGGCTTCGAGGAATGCATGCGATGGTGAGAGTTGTCAACTTTGGCTTACGGCTTCTTCCGGGAGTCGTCTCTAGAGATTGTGTTCTCTGGTAGTTCTAAAGCACAAACTGAACCGATGATCGTGGGCGGTTTACTATGCAATACAATTGCAATTTCGGACAAGCTTTTACCATCATTTTTCAGGCGAATATTAAGTTCTATCGGAATTTTTCGGTGAGAAGCGGCCATTTTCCTGAAAATTAACATTTCAGCTCAACTTTCAGAGAAAAATAATAAAAAAAAAAATTATCTTATAAACAATGAGAAATTCTTCTCTGTAATGCATCGCGTGTTTTTGCTTTTGACAGATCGACGTACATTTGTTTGCTCGACTTGTTTGAAATAAGGACGTAAGTGTACGGACAATTTTTTGACATCATTTTTGTAACTTTTCTAGTCATATGATGGTTTTATCTGATAGAGACGAAAAGGATACATTTTTACAGTAAACGAAACAAAAACACTTCAAAAGAGTCTCAGTTTTAATTTATCTTTCAACGATGCAACATTTCAGTCAGTACTGTAAGGAAAATATATTGATACATTTTACATATTAGGAACAATTTCAAAACGACCTTAGAAAAAACAAAAACTGATCCAGATGGACTTAAAATTTATTAACCTATATTACCTATAGGGTATATTAGATTGATTTTGGAACAACAATTTTTTTGTTTTTTGAGATTTTGGTAACACCTATTCTTGTCAACAACTTTTTTTTTTGGCAAACTAGGTCACTGATTTCACTGGGCCGAAAACATATTGGAACGCCTGCTGGCCGTACATTGACTTATCAGAGAAAATATAGAATGGAAATCGGCAGGAGAGCATCTTTGTTTTTCACAACTAAGGAGGTAAACAATGATAAATTCCACAACTTAAAATATCGTATTATAGCTCTTGAGCTGTAGTTTGTAGCAAACGTAAAGTTCATTTTCGAATCGAGTCTTTTTAGTTATATATTTATACTGTTTTGGGCATAAATAACCTATAGAAAATTTCATAGAATTATAACAAATCATTTAATAACGTGATTCATTAGTCAAGTGGAAATGGCACGCAGTAAGGGGGAAGGATGGGATTGGGAAAACGAGACAATTCATACCAAACATTTTTAAGGTTCTAAAAAGACACTTTTTCGAGTGTCATAATTAATGGATGTTCGAAATGCTACGCTCGATGGTTTATTCCACCCCGAAGCGAAGAAACAGACGAGAAGAAAGACGAGAGCGCTGAACGGAAACCTGGTCAATATATATCAAGAATTTCCGCAAAATTCTATCGCACAAGTATTAATTTGAATAGAAGGTACAACATATTTTCTTGCTTTTAATAAATTAGAAATTCAACAATATAAAAATAATGATGTTGTTTTGAGAAGGAAATAATTTCTAATCACCATGAGGCTCTTTTTTTTTGCTAGAACAAAGTTGTTAAGAGAAAGTATTGATAGTTCCCTTAGCGCACGGCAGGCTGTGAAAATTGAATAGACGTTGTTTTTGAAAATGAGCGGAGGGCATTGTGAGGTAGTATTTCCTTCTCAAAACAACATCATCATAGATCGTTACTCCGCGTATGGGAGAATACAAAGAAAGACTATATCAGAATATAAAAATAGTATTATGAAAATGTTTGCGTGATAATTTTTGCACCATTGAGTATCAACCAAAACATGTCGATTGCTACGATGACAAACTCGTCTACTAGCGTACACAACCAAACGCTTAGTCTGTCATTGATCTCTAGTTTGGCAATGTGTATTTCTTATTTCATTTACTCTCACGCAAATGTTAGCCAAAGTGACTGTGGCGACAAACGGGATGCTTCGTTTAAAAATATCAAATGCAAGAGACAGCAGGCTTCACGCTACAATACCGGTCCGCTATATCCATGGTTAACGAAGAAGAGAGGAAACATGGGCTCTCTCAAAAGCAACAGTGAGGCCATAGCTGCCACTGAACAGCGAAGCATTATTTATCGTTGGGTACTATTGGACAGCTCCGAAACATATTTTTGTATTGCATATGATAGTACCAGATAATGGACAGTATAATCATAAGCATAGATCCACCTCAAATTACTGGAAGAAACATGAAATAAGTAGTGATTTCAGATCGTCTAAATATTAAATAAAATGAGTTCAACATCACATTCTGGCAACAAGTCTATTGTGAGAAAGAGCTGATGAAGTCATTCCCTCCGGCGCACGCGAAGAAATATAAACTACACAAAGGCTAACTTATTCAGCGGGTAGGAAACTGGTGGTTTCCTAGATGATGTTTTTCAAATCTTAAAATTGACAGTAATGAATTTGATGAAGTTTGCAGAAGCAAATAATTTCTGATCTCCATGCAAAGCGCTAGGAGTGGACAGTAATTTATTGCTAGAACAAATAGACATGACGATAAAGGGTATTGATAGTTCCGTATAGGGCAACGGCAGGCTTTGAAATTGAAAGATACAAGTTTGAAAACGAGCGGAGGGCATTTGAACGGTAGTATCCGATCAGGCGCATAACCCTTCGCCATACCCCATGCTGGGTAGGCAAGAGGGGAAATCCCCTTGACTGGCAAAAGGCTATGCACCGATCGGGCTCTTATAAAGCTTGCTTCAGATAGAATTGGAACAAAAACAATTGCCTGTATTTCAGTTATTTATTATTGAATTCAAGATCTTTTTTTATACAAATGTAGCATTTTCTTCATACTTTTAAGAAAAAATACGGATAAAATTATTCGTCACCGTTTCGAAGGAATTCTCGAATTTTTCCTGTAACACGGCTCATTAGGCGGCGCACACCTTCTTCGTCCATCGTTTTAGCTATCTTATTCCACCAGGTCTTCATCTGATTGATGTCTTTGACAACCTTTCCCTTTGCCTTGAGTCTCCTCTTCATGATTGCCCAGTATTTCTCAATAGGGCGGAACTGGGGGCAGTTGGGTGGGTTAAGGTTTTTCGGAACAACCTGGACCCCTTTCTCTGCATACCATTCTTGAACGACTTTGCTGTAATGACAGCTTGCCAAATCTGGCCAAAACATTACGGGATGGTCGTGGGATCGAAAAACGAAAACTTTCGTTTTTTTTGCCACAGCTGCAAATGCCCTGCCAAATCATTTCATGCAAATTTGTCGGCAAAAACAAATTTAAATTTGGCTGGAACATCCCCCCGAGCCGTTGCCAAGTAAAATTTTTGACCTGGGATTTGCCCGAAGTCAGCCTTGACATAGGTTTTATCGTCCATCAGAAGACACCCGTCGAACTTGGTCAGCACCTGGTCGTATAGCTTCCGATCACGGATTTTGGCCACACTATTCTGTTTTATGGTCCGATTTGGCTGTTTGCTAGCTCGATACGACTTGATTCCTTCCCAGAGTCGAGTTCTCCTCACGGTACTATGGGCAGCACCGAATTTTCTGGCCAAATCACGGTCCGACAGATTGGGATTCCTCTTAATCGTCTTCAAAATCTTACCACGCAGTTTCCGGTCGACAGTTCCACTCCGACGATTGGCTTGAGGCTTCCGAATCGTCGTCAATGTTTCCTTATACCGTTTGATAACGCGCCATACGGTATTTCTGGGCAATTTCAGCTGTTTAGCTAGCCTAGATGCAGACCACAATGGATTTTCCAAATAACTGTGCACATTTTTTTCCCTTCTTTCGGCTTCCATGTTGATTGTTTACAAAGTACAGTCGATTTGCGGAATGTCAAAAATACATACGTGAAGCTGACAAAATTCCCGACACTTGGGCGCCAAGAACTTCCAAATCCGTCCACCAGGTGCGCCACAATATAAGCAAAAGTTTGTTCCAATTCTAAATGAAGCAAGCCTTACTACCTATTGCTTTTTTCTAGTTCTAACGATTTGTCCCTCTCCCAATACTGCCTATCACGGGTGAGAAATTATCTCCCGCTGTTGGGTTTATTTTTAGCATGCACAGCCTATTTCACACATTTGCTCTTCTCGTCATACTATTACTTATAGATCTCGGAGAGAACGACGGTGAGTGGTGCAAATACTGATCCCCACCAGTATTATTTGATGGATTCCTCCATTATGGTCTTTCTACACTTTGATTGTTGATGAAAGTCTAAAACTATGTAAATCATCGATCGAGTTTTCAATTGCTGCAATTACGGCCTCTATGCGTATCCAGAACGCACAGCAAGTCCTAATAATGTAGCCTGGATCCATTTCTCTCCAGGTCAACGGGTCAATGTATGTCTAAGGCTTAATGTACTCGGTTATGCGGTTATAGACACGTGGGCTAAGAACAACTTTCATAGCAGCAAAAGGGCGTGATCGGGTGATCGGATGGGGGTCGATCAATGAAAGAATGTGCAGTTTAAAGATCATGGGGTCGATTCTGCAACTTCAGCATTATCAACGTGTGTAGCCCGCACTCCGGATGCAGTGAAGATGCTTTTTACACGCAACTAGAATGAGAATACCACCGCTGACCAAGCCACGACTTCAAGATCATCATTGGAGACGTGAATGCTGTGGTCGTCCAGGAAAAGGTATTCAGACCAACTAGGAAAGTTCAGTGCTCAGTAGCAGACAAACCGTCAAGGAGTAAGGCTTATTGAATTCGCTATATTCGGCGAATATGGCGAGCATCTACTTTCAGCACAGCCTCCGATAAAATACACTTGGAGATCACCGCAGCAGATAAAATCGCAAATAGACCACATTTTGAATGATTAATGGTACTTCAACGACATAATCAACATCAGAAATTATCGTGGCGCTAACACCGGATCGCTACCGGGTGATAGTAAAACTGCGACCTTAAGTATCCGTCATGAACAAAATACCGCGTTCCGCCACGATACAATCTCGAACGACTGAAACTATCGGATGTCGCCACAGTCTATGCGGGGTGTTCTTGAGAAAATCCCAATGGAGGACTTCTTAAACGATATCAAAGCAGCCACCAACGACGCAGCTGAGAACGTCATCGGGTATTTGGAACCGTACTCAAGAAACGTGGAAGTTCTATTAGAAGCTTAGAAAGTTTTGCGCCACGAGAAATGGGTAGGAATAAGGAAGGGGACCTGAATGGTGTCGAGGACACAAGTGCAGAAGACCAACACCGCGGAAGATGGGAACGAACCAGCTCCCACGCTTGCAGAAATTAAGGATGCTATCCAACTGTTCAAGAATAACAAGGTGGCTGGAAAGGGAGCTGAATTCATCAAGATGGGCCCGAAAAGGTTTTCGTTTACCTGTATCGGCTGATAGTCCGAATCTGGAAAACCGAACGGCAAATGGAGGAGGGGAAGCAAAGGGTTGTATGCCCTATCTACAAGAAGGGCAAACAATTGGAGTGTTAGAACTATTGAGCCCCAATCCTAAATGCCGCATTTAAACTGATATTCCAGATCTTCTTCCGTCGTCTATCACCAACAGTAAATGAATTTGTGGGAAGTTATCAGTCCAGATCTTCATTGGATCCTCCAAAAATGTCGTGTATACCAGGTCCCGACGTATCAGCTGTTTATATATTTTAAGACACTGAACGACATTATCGACCGCTTAGAGACCGAGAATTATAGACGACAACGGCATTGCCGGGAAACTCATAAGACTCAGGACAGCTACGATAGATGGTGCGCAAAACTACGTGAAGAAAGGTAGGCAGAGCATGAAAGAACCTGTCTGGGAAGCACCATTTCGATAGACGGGGATACCATCAAGGCGAAGGAGGACCTTGTCTACCTCGGATCCTTACTTTCGTCAGACAACGGCAAGAGCTGCGAAATCCGAAATGAGAATGAGCACCAGAACAATTTGCTGAAAGAAAATATTTACCCCTGCACTAAATGTACTCGCTGTACATAACATCTTAAATGGTATTTAAAGGAATTGTCAGAGACCCTCTTCATCTGGTCCTTAGTAAATAATCTGCAAGTAAAGTTGGATGGACACTCTACAATGGACGGGATAAGTTGAAATACTTATATAAGAGACTTTCAATGAAAAATGGAGACTTTTAGAGACTCTTAAAAGAGTCTTAGCACTATTATTGTTATTTTTTGTATTTTCCATGCTTGGAGTAGCGAATTATGATGATGTTTGGAAGGAAATATTTGCTTATCCCCATGACGCTTCTGAGGAGTGGACAGTTATTTAGCTAGAACGAAGATGTGAAGGGAATGTGTTGATAGTTCCGTTAGTGTACGGCAAGCTGTGAAAATGGAATAGAAGTAGTTAAAAGTTGAGCGGAAGGCTATTCGAAAGGCAGTACCCGATCAAGTACACAATCTTTAACCAAGCTAACCAAATGCTGGATAGGCAAGGGCAAGGATAAAAGAATGCGCGTCTGATCATGCTCAGGCGTACTCCAGTGAACTTGGAATGGTTCTAGAGATGTTTGCTCATGCTTCCACAAAGCCTACATGGGATATTTCCAAAACCGATCCGTACTTGACTTTAAAGTCTGTATTTGCAGCACTTGCGAAAATTGCTTGGAATCATCAATTTTCATCACTATAAGACATTACTCTACTTGAAGCCAAAATTCAATATTTTTTCACTGGAAACTAATAGGGGTAATGGCTTTAACTTAAGTCTATGGATCTAGGATTTGGCAGATCGCTTCCTCGCCCTTCTCGAAACAATACAAATGTATATTTTTTATTTCAATTGTAAAAACAATGTGAAACGATATTTCCCTTAAATTTAAGGCATAGGCCGATTCTTAGATCCATAAAACAAAATAAGAGTCATTTCCCCTAGTTTTGAACAATTAATAAAAAAATCCAACTCATTGATGTAACATTTTTGTAAATCTGACGAGTTCTGACTCAGTTACCTATTAGCGTTTCAAAACTTACCACTTTCCGTATCGCTCTCATTTCTCTCGAGCTAACTGACTACTATTGGAGCTTAAGGGCTTGTTCATAAACCACGTAGACTAATTTTTGAAAATCTCAGACCCCAACCCCTCCCCCTTCGTAGACTTTTCTTCATACATTTTTTTTCCAATTTTGTATGGAGCGTAGACTTTGGTCAAACTCCACCCTTGGATCTGGGCGGGGGAGGGGGGTCTTGGATCTATCAGTCTTAAACACTGAAACTTGTTTCTAAACCTATATTTTTAAGATCTAACTTGCCCAACCCAACTAACCCTACGCTCTCTTTACAGGCCGTCCCGGAACGGACTACCCCATCCTAGCCGCCGTCCCGTACACCAATTTCTACTGTGACGAGCAGCAATATCCGGGCTTTTTCGCCGATATGGAAACCCGATGCCAAGGTAGTCATCTTAAGATATCCTTTATTTTTACTATTCAAATCTCACCCAACATTATCCTCATTTAAGGTTGGCACTACTGCGACATCGATGGCCGGCAAGCCACCTTCCTCTGCCCGAATGGTACCCAGTTCTCCCAGGCCGTATTCGTGTGCGATTGGTGGTTCAACGTCCGCTGTGACCTGTCGCCACGGTTATATGCCATCAACGCTCGACTCTACCAGCGTCCGAAGGTGAACCCAACGAGGAAGCACCGAGTCATAACGAAGCAGCTGGTTGAGGACATCTTCAACAAATAAATGCGACATATTTCCAGGTTCCAGATCCCAGATCAGTTCCTCTTGGCGGTTGGAGAAGAGCGATAACGGGAAGAATGATTTTCTGTGAGGATGAATGAGTGCGAGAGATTCGAGGGAGGAGTGAGCGTTTGTCGAAGGAAGATTCTAACTTTTGTACTCGTGTTCGGCGCTCAACCTGAGCCGTCCAACGCGTACCAAGGGGGGAGGAGCATTTCATGAAAAAAACTGTTTTTAAATTAAATATTTTAAATCCCCGTCCGACCGAGCAAGCCTCCTGGATGTGTAGCAAATCCAAGTTTGAAGTTGGAATCACTTTCTAGTAGAATGCAAAGTTTGTCTTTTTCTCTCTCCTACACTCACGCCAAGTTTCCCCTTTGATTGCAATGGAATTCCACGTGCAACGAAAGGGGCCAAGGAGCAGGAATTTAAATTTAAATTAAATCAAAACAAACAGAAATATTTCACCATACACGATGAATACACTTGCCTCATCCACTTGCTCTCGATGGGAAACTGTAAATGAAACTAATTTTCCTCGCATCTGAGCCGAGGTAAGAACGTTAGTTGAAACTTAGGAAACTGTCAATGGGAAAACGGGCTCGCCTGCTCGCTCGTTGGGCGCTGGTTCGGAAACTTGTCCACCCGAGCAAGGACGAAATAGTTTTAAATTTTCATTCTCGTTTTCTCGGAATGTAAATATAGCGAATGTTTGTCGCCTCTCATCGTGAAATCTTCCGAGTAAAAATTGTGAATGAGCAAATGTGTAATTTAAGTTTGTATGCCTTATTGTTTGTGTTTGTTCACCTTTTATCTTGCAATGTTAACAAAATACTCAACAAAAGTAGAGAAACCTATAGGACCTTTCAACGCTAGAACTGTACAAACGATGGATGACGGAGCAGAAAGTGGCAGAGATATTGGTATGGAAGCCAATCAGTGAGAACAATGTTCGAAGCAACGAAGAACGGCAGAATACTTGTGAGAGTGAGATTCTGGCTTTGAAGTATTAGTTAGGTCTAATCTAATTGTAAACAGTTGTACTATAAACCTTCTAATAAAATTGAATAAATAAGGATACTCAGTGGTAGTTTTCATCAGAATGATAGTCACGGTTAAATAGTGTGAGAAATTTCCGAATCAAAGAAGAATTCCACATCAAATTGCATCACGGAAAAAACGCTGTAGACGCTCGCACTTTACGCTTAACTCCACTCATTAGGTTCTGTACAACGTCTGGCTGCAGCTTTTTCTGTACGGAAACCTCCTTTTTCTTCATGTCTTCCTCAGATTTGACCTCCTTGAGATGCTTCCATGGGCCTTAACTCCGGTGCGTTGGGGAAGTTCATGTCCTTGGGTACGAGGTTGATCCCCTTGGCTTCGTACCATTCCAGGACAACATTTGAATAGTGGCACGAAGATCGTAAGGCCCTCGTGTTGCTTCAACTGAGGAAGCAGACGCTTCTGTAGACGATACCCGAAGTAGATCTCCCCGTTTACAGTCCCGATAATCACTAACGGCGCACTCCGTTTGCCACATGAAGAGATCGCTTGCCAAAGCAAGTATTTCTTGGCAATCTTTGAAAGTTTCTGCTTCACAAGTAGCACACTACGGTCATAATTAGTTGTAGTAACTTGATTATGACTAAGCAAGTCATATTTATGTTATCCCAACCTAATGGTGCTACTAGGGTTTCTTACTTCCTCCGGAACATCAAACTTATGCTGGGCGGTGAAGAACGCCAGCCCCGGAAGCAGCCAGAAATCCGCCTTGACGTAAGTCTCATCATATATGATAAGACAATGAGGCTTCGTCAGCATGGGTTTCCGGGCCCGTGACTTTCCCACCATATTTTCCCACCATTCATCACAATTTAGAGCCTTCTGCAGTTTGTACGTACGCAGCCCCTCCCGGTCCACAGTGGTCGGAAAAGACTTTTTTCAGGGCGAAATTAATAACTCCTAAGGGTTACGTTTCCGAATCATGGTGCCTTCTACAATGTTGTATATGAATAAGTTGTCCATCTTGTGGTGATAATTTGGTAGTTCCAAACTTTACCGATAGGCGAGAATAAACAAGAAAAATCATCAAATTCTTGTTTTAATGAGTACTAAAGAATATAATGCAATATATAAATGAGTCGGGTACTTCTGGGGAACACAAGCGGGGACTGCTTAAAATCGGCCATTTTTTCGTTAGAATTACCTCCTAACTTTTGAACGAAAAAATATACTTATACACTTAGTTCAGCAAAAACTTGTGTCATATTTTTTCTAGCACTTCGCCCGAAGATAATTTTTTCTAAGAATTGAAACTAAAAAGTTAGAATAAAAACTGATTTTTTAGGGACACCCTAATGTACTCCAGCAAAATAGCTTCGAACTATAGCAGTGCACAAGTGCCAGACGCTTCAATCGTGAATGAACAGCATGTAGCGTGTTATAGTTATAGTGTTATAAGTTTTTGCTGAACTAAGTGTATAAGTATATTTTTTCGTTCAAAAGTTAGGGGTAATTTTAACGAAAAAAATGTCCGATTTTAAGCAAACCCCGCTTGTGTTCCCCAGAAGTACCCGGGCTCATTTATATAGCATTATGTTCTTTAATACCCATATAAACAAGAATTTGATGATTTTTTGGCCTATTCTCGCCTAAACAATCATAAGGGCGAAAAGAAAAAACTCATTTTTTTAGCTAAAATTACTCGTAACTTTTGAATCCCAAGCAGTATTAAAAAACTTTGTTCAGCAAAAATGTGCGCTATATTGGTTTATATATTTTGATTTAAGATTACTTAATCCTAAAATGAGAAACAAAAAAGTTATAATGAAAAAACTCGTTTTTAATAGACACCCTGATATAAAGCAGAAAAAATAGCTCTATCATGGTCGAATGAAGAGATAGAAAAATAGTGTCTGAAACAAAGTTGCTTGAAATTATATTTCCTACAAACTTGCTGTTAACATTACCCTTCTATTGTGTTTCGTTCAAAAGTAAGCAACAGCGCCGCCCTATCGGTAAAGTTTGGAACTACCAAATTATCACCACAAGATGGACAACTTGTTCATATACAACATTGTAGAAGACACCATGATTCGGAAACGTAACCCTTAGGAGTTATTAATTTCGCCCTGAAAAAAGGCTTTTCCGACCACTGTGCGGTCCTTGGCTCTATGAACGAAAGACTTGGACGGATTCAACTTTTTGGCCACATCCCTGACCGAAGCATTGGGATTCCGCTTAAACACTTTGCCGACACGCTTGTGATCCTGATCACTAGTAGAACATCCATTCTGACCACATTTCTTCTTCCGTTCGATGTTCAGGGTTTCGTAGTTACGTTTTATCACACGACTCACCGTTGACTGCACGATTCCGAGTTTTCTTCCGATGTCCCGATGAGAGAGTTGAGGATTTTTACAGGTGCTTGCGCAATATCAATTCGCGACGGTGCTTTTCGGGTGACGCAATTTTTTCCAATTTTCAAAAAACTGACAGCGATAAAAATACAGTAAAAAACACTCTAAACTACTTCTACCCAATTTTTCAAGCGAAAATACCCAATGGGTAATTTTCTACAGCGTTCTTTATCCTAGATGCAATTTGATGCGGCACAGCCTTGAATCCAATTTCACCTAGGATGCATCATCCATAATTACCCATGCCGTTTTTCACACAGCAGTTTATTCTATATTGTAGGGCCCCTTGTTTTTACAGATGCTACTTGTTTTTCACTTTTTTTTTTGCTTCTGCTGCTGCTTGTAAGTCCTTAGTCCATTTCGTGTCTTTGCTTGGTCTGCAGTAACTCTTCAAAGATCCAATCTTTTTGGCCATATCTCGAACGGAAGTACCCTTTTTGTGGGCTTGATTTCCAGTCGAAGTTTTGGTCCACAGGGCCCGGTTTACGTCCAGATTTTTCCTTGTCCTCACCATACTTCCGTTATAATTTAGAATTTAAATAAAATGTGTTATGTAAACCATACTTTAAATTCCCACCTTCTTTCCCATCTGTAATTTGTAATTCCTATTATCCTCGAGACGGCCGCGAGTAATCGGTTCTTTATCCCTAACTTTAGTTTTAAAATAAATTATGTAGAAAAATATTAAAATTTGGCTCTGTAAAGTTGATTCGATTGAGCCTGAACAAATAAATGATTATTTAAAAAAAACCATGCTTCCCAATCACGATACGATCTGCTCCGATACTCACACCTTCCATTCTCGGCAACCGACTCAGCGAAACGTTGGGAAAAGTCACCATATGTGCTTGCGCTTTCCCAAGGAAATGCTTCGCATTTTCATGAAAAGTAAAAGCACCGGCACTTGAGACTCACAGAGTAATAGATTGAAATATAAATGATGATACACATTAAAGATCAACTGTTTAAACGTCATCCGGAAGAAACAGAGGCGTTTCAAACTCGTGCTTAGACTTTCTGAGACACCCTATAGTGTGCGATATTCAACATTTCACAGTAAACCATGGTTTAACGAAAAATGTACACTAAAAAAATGTCACATTAATTTCACAACTTTCCGTTATTAAAAACAACTGGT
>JASCZW010007654.1:0-62018 GCA_034211315.2 Aedes japonicus
AATAACCTCGACTTAATTTAGTATTAGTACGAGACACTGAAGAAGTCTGCACATTGTTGACGAAATACGCGTATCTGTCGAAGATAAGCAAAGGTAGTTGGAATTAAATGGAAGATACTAATTCTTCTTCTAATTTCTAGTTACAGGTATTCCACTAAACAGCTCAAACCCTCTAGGATTCATTCTCATCACTCAAGAGCAGAGTATCATTATTCTCTTGAATAACTATATGGCGTTTTCCGTCGAACCGTGTATCTTTCTTAACTTTCGATTGTCTTTCTAATTAGGGCTTTGCTCCACGCCGTTTATGTGCTATGGCTTTGGATTGTAGTTTCGCTTCAACATCTCTTTTTTCCAGCAGCTGCTGATCAATGTCCATTTCACCTGGGTTGATCAACGGTAAACCTCGACGGATCCTTCTACCGCTCATGACTTCTTCCGGTGCCACCCTAGTTACAGTGTGTGCTGATGCATTGTGGGCGTCTACTGCCGCCTGTAGTTCATCGTTGAAATTGCTGCCGTTTGTTACTGCTGTACACATCGCTTTATTCACTACTTTTATGAAATTTCATGTTTTCTCGCGCAATTTCTCTGGGATAACAGCGTGGCTTCAAATGGAGAGTTGACAAATTCGAAGGACGGTGCGACCGACCTCTGGTGCTCACAAGTTCCTACCTCACGCCTCCACGAGTGATATGATCACAAAAGACTGCCAGCTGAAACATGGAGACGCTGGTTGGGGTAGCCTGGGCAATGTTGTCAATCTGACAATAGCGAAGTGAGGGGGTGCGACCTGTAAATCATATCATAATTTTCCATTCTCGTATCTTTCAGGTCTTCCAGGTCATCATTTTAAAAAATGTTAAAATTTAAAATTCATTTTTTTCTCATGACTGTTATACATTGTTTAACTTTTTCTGGTTCATAATGAATGCCACTCCCCTACAGTTGCAAGGACGTGGCCAGGGATGACTAAGTCTACTAAAGGCAGCATGTCTGGTATCTAAGGGTTCGAAATCATCCCCCAGGTTTCTGACCGAACGACAACGGATCCGGACTTAACAGTATATTAAGACTTCACCACCTACGATATTGTGTAACTGTAAATGCTATGCTATGTTATGCTATGCTATGCAATGCTATTTTTTTTTAGACGGGATGGAAAATCTGAAGAACTCAGGGTGTGGGGCTGAGGGTGCCAACTCCTCGACCCACTAAAAACCCACCCGTGCCTTAAGCCCCGGCCCTCCCCGGAACCACCTTTCGGCATTACTTCGGGGAGGGGGCTCTTGTGCTTATTCAGCACCCACTATGTCTAACTACTTAGGGCCTTAGTAGTTAGGTGGTCCCTGCGACCTGCCTTTGGTCGTTTCGCCATTTTTGTTGGAGATCGAGAACGATCTGGGAGGCTGCTACGCATACTGCACATCCTCGGGACCAAATTGTCCGGAGTCGTGTCGTGACCGCTTACGGCAAACATGCCTGATCTCGCGCCGTCGAAGCGAGGACATGCGAAGAACACATGTTCCGCAGTTTCCTCAACTCCCGCGCACTCGCTGCATGCGGAGGACTGTGCATGCCCATATTTATGCAGGTATTGTCTAAAACAGCCGTGGCCAGACAATATCTGCGTTAAGTGGAAGTTCACCTCCCCGGATCGCCTACCGACCCACCCGGTTAATTCCGGGATTAGTCAGTGGGTCCTGTATTACGGTTGGCTCGGTGGTATATCCTTAGCGGCCGGGCACTTGCGACCCCCCCCCCCTTCCCATGACGTGCTTATCGTCTTGTTTCCCGGCGCACATCAAGCATTTGGGGGACCTTGCAATACCGCGCCTTGTGGCTAGTGCTGCCACACCTTGCACATGTTGCACGATCTGGCTCTTTGACCCGCGTGACATGTGCCCGCTCTCTAGGCATCTAAAACATGACTTCGGCGGCTGGTGTAGGCTTAGTGGGCATACAGACCATCCCACCTCTACCTTCGCCACTTTCAACGCCGCGTCCGCGTCGACCGCCGCTACCCTCATGGTTGCAACTTGGGTACCAAGGGACCCTTCCTCAGACGCGTGTCTGCCGCAGCAACCTCGACCTTGCACTGTTCCTGAGTGCAGTGGAGATCTAGCGTTCTCCTGCGCATCGCTTTACAAGAACCTCCGGAGTACTCTAGACGCGTCAGTCTTGACGATGAGGGCCTCTCCACGGTTACGCTTGTGGGCCACCTGTCGCTTATCCTTTTCTTTTTTCGTCCTACTGCCCTTTTTCCGGACCTTGTTCCAGTGGCTTTCCCTGCCACGCTTGGGGTCGTCACTCCTAGCACTAGCATCTGCTTCCGTGCTGGTTATAGCTGTTGTAGTTGGGCTTGGCGCCAGGGCCTCTCTCTTTTCGGGCAGCCGAAGCTGGTCGCGAGGATGGACCCTCATAGGTTGGTTTCCCTCCTGGAGCATCCGACACGATACGCTTCTTTGAAGCGCCAGGTGCCGTTTCGCCCGGGGACTGCCTAGCCCGCTTGGAGGTCCCTGCCCCCATGGATAGAGTGGACTCTCCGACAGAGACGGCTGCATCCGTCTGTGTCTGCTTCGAGGCTATGTCCCTTGCCCTTTCCGTAGCTGCTAGCCTTGCCAACTCTTTGGCACTTTGCTCGGCTACACCCAGAAGTTGAAATTGTAGCAAAAATTGGAATTGCAGTTTTTGCAATCATATCGTGAGAAATCCGCATGATTCTGAAAAGGAAATTTTGCCCATCATGATCCACAAAGCATTTTATGGTATAAACAAAGCCATGCAAGTGTGTGCAAGCGGTTATCGTGGTGTGCCTAGTGCCTCGACAGTCGCAGCAACCGTTGGGTTTTTGTTCAACCGTCAACAACTTCTCAATATGGGTGAGACAATGGCACAGAACGCCGCTATGCCATTTGCCACTGTTGCTATTCCGCTGTCAAGTGTTCTATTTTTGTTTGCACTCGTCATCACCCTCCTATCGCCCTCTCATCAAGTCACCATGAGTTTTATGAAATAAACTAAGCCATGTAAGTGTGTGCGACATTTGCTTCATTGTTGAAACGTTGAGTGCCTCGACAACCGAAGCAACTGTAGGGCTTTTATTCCATTCGCCTCAACTTGTTGTGGTGATTGGATGGTTACAATGAAAAGCGGTCATGCTGACGGTCGCGGTTCGACTCTCAGTAGCGGATCCTAATTTTTTTTGTGAGCCATTGAATTTACTACTGCTAATCAACTGTTAATCCTCACGCACACATTGAATTTTTCTAATCGAATTGATGTGCTGCTATTTTGCCCACGACCAATGTTGCATTTTTTCTCCAAGTTGCGATCTATTACGAGAAATGAAACCAAATCATGCGAAATTGCATTACAATCTTGCTTTTTTATTTTGGGTGTAGGTTAGCAGGTTAACACGGTAACAAAATATAGTAGCGACCGGTGTGAGATTGAGTGATTAAACTAAAATGACAGCTCGATGCGCTAGTATTTTAGTCGCCAGATAGTTGCGCCCGATACGGATGCTCTTAGTCGCACACAGCGCGCTCTTATTCTTGCACTGCACGAATCAAAAAGAAAACTCTGATTAGCATATAAAAAATATAATTAAAAATAATTAGATTATTATAATTGCAATAGGTTAATACTTTGCATTGCATAAAATACTGTTCCAATCTTTTAACTAGATTATAATAGGGGTATAATTAAAACTTTGATTTTTTTTTTGCGATACTTTAAATAATTCAAAGACATTTCAGTACACTTGTTGAACCTACATTTGTAACAGTTTTAAGAACATTCAGTAACCCATATAAATGCAGTACAATAAGTGCAATGTTTGTCGTTATCTTTATAATAGCTTAAAGTTACTTAAATGGAGGTAATTGACTGATGTTTGCAATCTTTTCTAACTTTAAGTTACCCAAATGAGCATGAAACATAAAAACAACAACAATAGCAATTTTTGTGATGATTTTATCACAACTGAAAAGAGGGGTGGGGGGTACCGCAAGCGTTACTTTATTAAAGGGGGGGTCTGGTCATGTGTTACTTATTGTTACATAGGGGGGGGGGGGTCCAAACCCCGTATTTCTGCGTTACGTAATTTGTGCACAAAGCTTAAGGCATTCATTTTTTCTTCCTGAACTTCTTCATTTTCAGGATATTCTAGATCATCAATTAGTCCTTAAACTCATATGTTTTTATATTGGCAGAAGAATTGATGTTGAACAAATTAGCCGAAGACAGTGAACACTTTTAGTCAGTTTGTGATTTTATACAGCCTTTTTCCTTTTGAGGTCACATATGATCCCTTAGGCCTGAAGTGGTTAATATACTTTTTAAGACAAGGCTTAACATTTATGATTTTTTAAATAGTATGTGGCCCAAATTTAACATTGTTCGACATTGAAGTTGATGCGCAGAAATATTTCCAATCGATTGGTGCAAACAGTTCGAAAATCCTTTGAGAAATGACTTCCCAACAAACATCGGTGTTGTATTAAAGCTTGTTGAAGCTAATTTGGAGAAGCTATTCAGCTGTTTCTTCTAGAATAGCTGAATAGCTTCTCCTAATTAGCTTGAACAAGCTCTAATTCAACACCGATGTTTGTTGGGTTATATATTTACGCTCAAAACCTGACCACTTTTCGTAGCGGTAGTAATGCTTTTTTTTTAATTGTTCCCTAGTATTCAAAACAAAGACGTAGACCTACGTCAAAAATGGCAAAAACAAAATAGAGGTCACGCACGGAGAATACAAACATAACAATTAGAGATGTAAAATACAGTCGACATTCCGTACGCATACACCTACAAAATTAGGGGTGTTCAAATTTTATTAAATGCACTATTAAAAATCCTACGTCATTTTTGAGTCGACCAAGTTTTGACTTTTCAATTTTTTTTATAAATCTAATACAAAAAAGAACAAATTTTCAGTTCATCTGTTATTACTGACAACATGAGTGGATTAAACACACATCAATTTAAAGCCTTCTTTCTTGACAGAACTTAATTATGGGTACTTTTTTCTAAGCGCGAGAGTTTTCTCACGTTTGATTGCGAAAATTACTCTATTGACGAAGTGCATTTTTGTACCACCGTTTCAATTTATAGTGTAGATTGTAATTTGTAGCCTGTAGAAGAAAACTGAACCTATTGTACCATCCCGTTGTTGAGGAAAAAATTTAGACAAAAACTGAAGTGTTCGAAAAAAATTGAAATATAAAGCAAACAATATATATTTAACTACAGTTACCTTAGTTGCAGGAAACGCCGTCATATTTACAATGATCATGATTATTTATTCCACATTAAAAATTTTATGTTTTTCCTAAAATCCTTGCGATTCAATACCTTAAATTTTCTGAATAATGTTTAAAGCTTGCCTAACTAAACATTTCATGTTCTTCCGAACATCAACCCCGAAGCGTTAATTATCATTCACTGCCATCGGCAC
Source organism: Aedes japonicus (assembly GCA_034211315.2). Taxonomy (NCBI): domain Eukaryota; kingdom Metazoa; phylum Arthropoda; class Insecta; order Diptera; family Culicidae; genus Aedes; species Aedes japonicus. The sequence continues at coordinate 5,465 of JASCZW010007654.1, forward strand.
AACCAGTTGCCGATAGAATTTTAAAATAAACTCATCAACCAATATTCCATTTCTTTCCAGTTGCTGACCCCAGAACAAAAAAAAATGCAATCACCACTGCAACCATCCTGTATGCATACAATACACAATTGCACGAGAAGAGACGGAAATTGAATTTATGCGAAGCAAAACGCACAACAACAGTGAGGTTAAAAGTGCCCAACATCGACATGAGCGCAAAAAATAAATAAATAAAAATCAGCACTCCATTCGCTGACCAAATTTCCAGCGCCGACTATGATGTCCTGTGAGCATTGACGAAAAGCGACAAAAAAAAAAAGGAGATTGGAACCCCTCCGCCGACCGGGGGCCAGGTGCTGCTGCTGCTGCTGCTGGTGATGGGCCATCCCCGCTGCCAACATCAACCACGCCAGTAGTGATTCGTTTGTCCAAACCAAACATACAAGTAAACAAACAAGCGTCGGAAAAAGAACACGAACAAGGTTGTAGATTTTTTTGGATCCTGCGATGGTGGCGGAGAACGATTCCATCGTCCCCGGATGGGACTCGCCGGACTATTTTCGGTTGTTTAGCGAAGGTTCTCCCACCAACGAAAGCACCCGTCCGGGACGGTCCGCTTCGTTTGGTTTGCCGGGGAATCACGGTGGGGCCAATGGCACCGGTGGCACAAGTGGAAGCAGTGCCGTTGGTAGTGGGAGTGTCGGTAGTGGTAACAATAGTGCTACGGTGGCTGCTGCGGTTGCCAACGGTGCCTACCAGGTGTACTATCCGGGTGATTCGGAGGGCAGTCGGAACGATACGCGTGTCGGGTCGGGTGGCGAACGGGGTGAACCCGGGGGAAGCAATTTTATGCTGCTCCTGGAGGATTTCGGTGAATATTTTTACAACTATAATGGAACTGGACCACCGAACGATACTCTTGGGCTCGGCGGCACCAGCGCGTTCCCGATCAACTGCACGGTCGCAAATTCCACCTGCGACGTGCCAAGTGAAGGTGAGTAGATTCTTCCCTGTCGCGTAGATGTAGAGGTGCATGTATGTAGTTTGAAACGAACGCCATTTTCGGGAGGGGGGAGTTGTTCGGCTGGCATCACAACAAGTGGGCCACGTGGAGCTGATCGGTGAATTAAAACTAAATTTAATGGACTTTGAGGTTGCCGGGAACTGTTGGGAGCCATTATCGTCGAGCGTTGGATGGTCAGTACGATGGCGATAATTATAAAGTTGAAAAGGGATTTAAAGGTGCTTTGTGAACTTAATGAAGTGCACTTAGCAGGTGACCGTTGTGCTTTGTGAGGAGGAGGCGAAGGGTAATTTAGTGTGGTCATTTCAATTAAATGGTTGTCGTTGGAAGGGTGGCATATGATTTCGGAATTTTACTAGCTGTTGTAGAAAGTTGTACAATTTAATCAAAATTCAAACATTAGGCAGTTAGCTGGCTGTGTCAGCGGTTGGAAAGGAAGCGTGAATATTTTCCTTCGGAATGAGGAATGAGGTTTACCCATACATGTAAATCATATCATATTATTTTCCATTCTCATTTCATTAACAATTTCAGCAAACTTTGGAATCATCTTTGAATTCCAAAACCATTAAGATCCTGGGAGCAACAGGACATGCATCAAAGGATCAATTTATTTTTCATAAACATAACATTTTATTTATAATTGCACTTCTGAGCTTCAACAACAATATTCATGTGTTTATAAGCAGTATAGGATTATATTTAAATATGTTGTATAGTGGTACTAACGTAAGCGTTTTTAAAAAATGGACTTTTATCAGATGGTGAAAAAAAATAGCTTAGACAGATAAATGCTTTCGATAAATTTCCCATGGACGGTAACTATTTATGCTTACTTGCAAACAAATTCTGCGCCCTTGAGAGTGACCTTCCGGGAGTTAACCGGAACATTCACCATGGCGGACGAAAACTTGGCATGTTTTTTGAGTTCTTTCTTCGTTTTATTTATCGATTCCTCTTAAGTTTTTTGCGATAAAATTGTTGAAATAGATCTTACGCATCAAGTTGTCCCAGACATCCTCGATGGAACACAGCTGGGGGACGTTGGGCGGGTTCGCCAACTTGGGTACCACATCGATATTCAGTCGCTCCATTTCCTCCATGGATCGCTTCAAGTAGTGGGCCGACGCCAGATCCGACTAGAACACCGCGTCTTAGCCATGGTGGTATTTCTTGAAAGACGACGCAACTTCCGGCAGGATTTCGCAATATAAATTTCCTCGTTCACGGCGAGTCCGGAGTGAAAGAACACCGGCTTTGACATCCCCTTCTCGCTAAGTGTCAGCTACAGCAGCACTTTCTTGAAAAACTTGGTGTATGAAATGAACTTCACCTCGGAGCTCACTTCCTTTGTGGTCCTCTGGAGCTTCTTGTCGATTGTTTGTTGTTTGTTGTCTCTGATTGTTGTCTAATAGTGTCAAGGGCGTATCCGGTGTCCACAAAGTGCCACACGATGTCCGTATCGACGCGGCGGGGTGCCGTTCTATGAACGCGCACACTTCTGAACGGAGTTGATTCAATGTTTTTGCCATCACGGTTAGAGTTCGACTGATAGAGCTGTCAAATTTTGTCTGCTGACGCATGGGTTACTGTGATTGATGCTGCATGGGTAGTTTCGTCAGTGCGGTTGAAGGCAAACCCATAAACAATCGGTAATTTTTGTCCATTTTTGATGTGCAAATGTTACGATGAAATTGACATCGTTCAGATTTTTCACTGATGGGTCGCGTATTGATGGATCCACTGGTTTCGGTGTTCACAATGAACGTTGAAAAAACTATGCTCAATTCTATTTTCAGTTCTTGGCAAAAGTTTGAATATTCAAACCAATGTTTTAGATTTCGGAAGTCATATAATACTTGATTAAGAAATTAAGAAACATAATGCATAGTTAAAAAGTGTATCAACGGAAAATAATTATTTGAACTATTCGGGATATGGGCCTCACCCAGGAGGTTAGTCACTGTGCTACGTTGTGTTTGTGTATCAGTGTGTCGGAAGGTGTTTCTGTGTTTCAACATATCTGGCAATACTACAGTTTAAAATTTATGCGATTTTTCTTTATTTCCGTCGGCCTATTTCCTTACATTGTGACAATCACCGTCGCCAGGGAGACGACTCCACCACCTAGACTCTACCTAACGACTCATGACTATGAGCCGGGACCAACGGTTTTACTTCCCTTCCGAAGGAAGACGTGACCAGATTTTTTCGCTTCAGAAAAACCAACGACGTCGACCTGGGATTGAACCCAGACCCACTGGGGTGCCAGTAGCACTTACGCTTACCACTACACCACCGACACCGGCTAATTTATGCTATTTGGCAACCATGGATTAATGAAGTTTATTCTACGAACACTAACGTATCCTCTGAATCTGAAGTGTGTCTGAGTGTGTTTTTGAGGGTGGTACCACACGGTGGCCGAGTGACTTACCCCCTGGCCAAACCGGTAAATGTTACCCGGATGATCAATGTTTTCCCGTTTTTCGGTTCTGTAGCTTCGTATTATTGAGAATATATGTTAATCATATCTTACAGTTTATTCAGCTGTTAAGAATAGTGCTTCCGTATCCAAGAGATTTTAATGGAGCACATGATATGGTTATCTACGAGACGAACGACGCATACCCGAATTTCAGAGACAAGACAGCATGCTAATCAGCGCGGAAAATTGCAGTTGTTTTATCCTATTCAAAGACTTTATCCATTGCTATGAGCATGAGTAAGATAATAAACATGATTGACCACCCGAGGCTGCTACTCCCTTGCCGCCAGATGAGCTGTTATTAAACAGAGAACCAACAGATGATGCTTGGGACTGGCATACATTTTCAAGGTGAAAAAACTTGTGCTAAAGCAATAAACTGCGCTTGCCTCGCCCGAATGCAGGACAAATAAGGAAAGGATATTTCATAAGAAGGGATAACCAACGCGATTCTACAGTTAACATGCGGTTATATCAACAATCAATATGCAACTAGCGATTTGAAATTGTTTTACTGTTGTCGAACCCCTTGGTCCGAAGTACACCTTAAAGCCAGCACCTTGCTGTACATATTAGCGCCTTTGTTTTCATTTGCTGTGTTATTTTGACAGAATATTTGAGAGTGTGTTTATTCCGTCCATTCATAGGGGCGAATCATTAAGCTTGAGACCGATGTGCTAGTACTGACTGAGCCAAGAAAAAAATCGTATTTTTTCGGGACCTACTGGTCTAAGAGTTAGTCTATGGTTATATCCTAGATATAATCCACCTCTTTTTTTAAATAACAATACTCATTTCTGATTTGAACCTATTTATACATTAACAGTGCTATAGGAGCCAATCACAAAATGGAACAGTGGTTTACTTTCTGGATTACAATTAATTGGTAATTTATAAAGATCCCCACCACCGGACCACCAGCCCGGTGAATCCCCACATCTCACCAAGAAGCATTTTTGTTTCTTTTTCTGTGCTCACTCGATCACTCACATCGCCGAATTACAGATAACCGAACTATATGAAACGCGCCATGACCAACAGGAAAACAGTGCGTAATAAAGCATCGACACAACCTTTCACAGTCGATGCTCGAAGCAAAGTTTTTTTCGTAAACTTTCAAGTTTTACAACTGTATCAATCCTGTAGAAGCTTCTTGAGAACAATCTATGCGCATCCATTTAAAATTGCGATTGAGGAATTTGGTAGAAGTAAGAGGACGTAGATGCGTGCCTTCTGGCAACTTTTTGCTTCTTTTGATGTCCAGGCTGATTGGTTTAGCACCAACCAGGGAAGACTTGGTCCTATACCCAATGAGATCATTATCTCCAATCCGCTCAATCAATCGCTATGTTTTGTGATACATTGGGTGGATTAATATTATTTGAGACTAGCTGATCCCGGTGCGAGCGTTGCTACGCCAACAACTAAATGAATGAACATTACATAGAACTGACGCTTTTTTTTTAATGAGTTGTTTTTTGAGTAATAAGGAGTTCAAACTTCTATCAGAACATTTTTCTTACCCAGACAATACACAGTTTGTGGCTTAGTTACCTGGATAATTCTCAGGATTGGTTGAAATTTGTGTTTGAATTCACCATAGCAACATTTCTTGCATTCTTAAAACCCCGCATACCATTTTTGATTCCATTTGCTTGATTAGTTTTCAAGCTATGCAGAAATTTGTGTTTCATTTGTATGTGAGTCGGAAGGGCGAAGCGGTCTCAAACAATCATAAGAACCTTCCCCAGCCCCAAAAATACCTGCATACATATTTTCACTCCGATCAGTCAGACAGACAGTCAGACAGAAATCCATTTTAAAATACCTAAAACTCCTGTTTCCAATAACCCCCACATGCCAAATGTGATTTCATTTACTTGAATAGTTCTCGAGTTATGCAGAAAATTACGTTTCATTTGTATGAGAGCCCTCCCCCCCCTCTTCAGAGGGCAAGAGGGGTCTCAAACCACCATAGAAATATGTCTGACCTTCAAAAACCTCCACATGCCAAATTCGATTCCATTTGCTTTATTAGTTCTCGAGTTATGCAGAAATTTGCGTTTCATTTCTATGGGACCCCCCTCATTAAGAGGGCAGAGTGGTCTTAAACCACTCGCCTTCAAAAAATTCCACATGCCTAATTTGATTCCATTTGCTTTATTAGTTCTCGAGTTATGCAGAAATTTGTGTTTCATTTGTTTGAGAGCCCACCCCTCCCCTCTCCAGAAGGCGGAAGAGTCTCAATGACCATAAAAACATTTCTCTCCTTCAAAAACCTCCATATGCCAAATTTGGTTCCATTTTCTTGATTAGTTCTCGAGTTATGCATAAATTTGTGTTTCATTTGTATAGGGGCCCCCCTTTTAAGAGGGAGGAGGGGCTTTTTTTTTCTCTGTTCGGGACATAAACCACTGCGACCAGTAATTTGATCTATTGTAGAGGAGGGGCTTTGAACCACCATAAAAACATTTCATGCCTTAAAAAACTCGTCCATTCTAAATTTTGTTCCATTTGCTTGATTATTTCTCGAGTTATGCAGAACTTTGGGTTCTGTTTGTTTGAGAGCACCACCTCCCCCCTTCCTCCTCATATGACGGAAGAGTCTCAAATCACCATAGAAACATTTCCCTCCTTCAAAAACTTCCACATGCGAAATTTGGTTCCATTTCTCTTATTAGTTCTCGAGTTATGCAAGGATTTGCGTTTCATTTGAACAGGTTCCCCCCTTTCAGAAAGGGGTGGGGTCTCAAATCAACATAGAACAATTTTTTGTTTTCAAAAACCACCACATACTAAATTTGGTTCCATTTGCTTGATTAGTTCTCGAGTCATTCAGAATAGTGTATTCCATTTGAATCGGAGACTCCCCCCCTCTAGGAGAGGGGAGGGGTCTCAAACCATTATAGAAACATTTTTTGTCTTAAAAAACCACCACATGCTAAATTTCGTTCCGTTTGCTTGATTAGTTCCCGAGTTATGCAGAATATTGTGTTTTATTTGTATGGGAGCCCCCCTTTTTATGACGGGGAGGGTTCTCAAGCTACCATAAAAACCTTTTTTGCCTTCAAAAACTCACACATGCTAAATTTGGTTTCTTTCTCTTGATTAGTTCTCAAGTTGTGTAGAAATTTGTGTTTCATTTGTATGGGAGCCGCCCTTTCCAGTAATCTCTGCGTACAAAATTTCACACCGATCGGTCCTTCCACTCGCCAGTTAAATCGTGACAAAGGAAACCCCAACTGATTTTTATTATATAGATAACTGTATACAGACGTCATCCAAATTTTGCATATTTACAGGCTTTCTATGAAGACCAACCTAATACCTTCTAGTAAGATGCTTTGAGGCGGGCCGGAAGATTCGATAAGCTATCTCAAAGATTTTTTTCTGTTTCCATGGGAGAAAAACGGTGTTTTTATGGCGTTGCTTTGTCAATATATGCACGGAAAGTTTATTTTCGTAAGTTAGCTTGCACTCGTTTCGTACACATGGATTTTGTACTTAGAACAAATGTCTTGTAAATTGAATGAAACATTCTTAATGCTTCTCATCTGGTGGAATGCTATCGTTAAACCTCTTTGTTAAATGCACGGAATGAAGTTCATGAAGATCAACCAATTGCTGCTTCTCTTCAATCGTACTCGTACATGTTGGTATTGCTACACGGGTGCGCTGGAATCATTGATTTATTTGTATTCGTTTTTTTAACTACAAACTGCGTCGATATAGAAGATCTGCTAGTCAATCATGCAACCATCAGAGAAACGTTTTTTTATTGGTAACAAAATATTCGTAGCAGTTTATATTGTTTTCGCACAATGCACGAATTCTTTCTGTGTCAATAAATGCTTCGTGTTTTAAACAGTAACGCGTATGGCATTCAGTACGAAGGTAGCTTCTTGAAAAGTTCAAATAAATTTACAACGAATACAACGATTAGATTTGTTGGGCCTACCTTCGATTTTGTAATAAAAACGAAATTTAATATTCAGTGTGGGTGAAAGGGTCGTATAGGACAAGTACATTTTCAGTACAAACTGTGAACATAGTTGGTGGTTATCCTATACAAAAATCCAACACGACTGTAAAATGAATATTTCGACACATGACAGTACCCGCTAGATTTGAGCGAGATTGCTATTTAAGGCGGTTCGATTTTGAAACATGTGGAAAAGCTAAGGTTTTTAAAGTCGTTTTTGTTATTTTTTCAATTCCAGAACAAGCCTGGAATTGTTGAATCTTGTTGCCAAAATTTTACGGGTATTATAAAGTACTTTGGATAAGCGTGGAGAAAAAAAAAAACAAAAGCGTGGAGAACATAATCCACCCGTCGTTCAGGTGGATTGTCAAAAAGTGAGGGCTAGATTCCTGCTCCATCCAGTGGAACTTGAATACGTCCCTACTCTACTGATCCACCAAGCGTTGTGTCGTCCTTTGTATAATGTTATGTGTTCAGTGTGTGCAACCGCTGGTTAAGGACGGTGTAGTTCTCTCTCTCTCTCTCTCTCTCTCTCTCTCTCTCTCTCTCTCCTAGCTACGCCTCTGTTGAGGCGGCGTTGCAAACGGTCCTGATAGGCGTTAAGGCTACACCAAACTGCAGCGTTTTTTGCACGCCGCAGCAACGCAAATCGCGGCGGAAAAATTACCGCGGTGAGATTACATGGTGGCTTATGGGAGTGCACAAACCGACGCGATGCGTTTTTTAATTGCGTTGGTTTGTGCGCTCCCATTAGCCGCCATGTAATCTCACCGCGGTGATTTTTCCGCCGCGATTGCGCTGCCGCGGCGGCAAAAAACGCTGCAGTTTGGTGGAGCCTTTAAACAGGCGGTCATTGAGTTGCTTGTAATCATTATTCGCTTCGACATCCCAGCAAACACAGGATCGTATATGACAGGAATAAGAGTGCAAAGTGAGGCGATATACGTACATTTTACGTGAAGCCAAATGGACGCATGTACGTATATCGCCTCCACTTTGTACTTATATCCTCTATCATATACGATTTTGTGTTTGCTAGATAACTTGCTTGAGAATCCATGCGATATTTGCTGCTAAGCCATATGGGAGATGCCCGCTTCACCTTTTTTAGATTCTTGAGATCAGCTTTTGACCAGGCCGGTTTGGTCGGTTGTGAGTAGATTTTAATGGAACAAACTGGTTGATGGCATACAGGAGGATCTCAGACATAGTCGATGCAGCGAGGTTGGCATCATAATCTCGTAGAACTTCGTCCCAACTGACACCTGCAAAGAATTCGTTCATGCCGTAGAAATAGGCTTTATTGAAATCGTATGAGATACTGTTCGAAGTGTCATGGTAGCGTTGCTGAAGGCATACCTTGAGTTTTAACAGCACAGAGGATGCAGCCTACAGGTTTTAACGAGTGGCGATGGAGCCGCATAGTTCCTCGCTAACAAAGCAGAGATCAAGCGTGTGATTGTTTTCATTGACAATTCCATTCAACTGCCTGAGTCCAGCCTTTTGTTGCTGTTTGAAGGCGACCGGTCTTGTCTATAAACGGTATATAAGTCGTCAAATAACTGATTCGTCGAAGTGTTTCCGTTGAGCTAAGTTTTGGAAAGCACGTAAACGTCATAGCAGCTTTCACTAAGGGTGAACTGATAATCGGCGAGGCAGCTGTTGATTCCACCAACGTTTTGGTAATACAACAGGATGTTCGAAGAGAAAGGTGCGACATTGCTAACTTGGGGTGCACTCGAGCTATGACAGATAGCATCAAAGACCGTATCGCTAGCGCTGCAACGGCTCGACTGCGCTAGGCGTCCAGCGTCCTGGTGCGAAGCTCTGACTGCCGAGGAACTATCAAGAAACGAAACGTTAGAAAAAGCAGCGTACTTGCCTGCGGTAGAAGTCTGAAAGATCCCGTCTCTCAACTTAAACGCAGGGCCGGAACGGCTGTTGTTCGCTGGCGGGATGGACTCGACTGCAATGAGAGGGATAGGGATTTCCTTTGGATTTCTAATAAGTGTGTGTTCTGGTGTAGAGCAAGATGTTAGTTGGCTATCGCTTATTCCAATACAACAGCTGCATCCATAGAAGGACCCAGCAGCAGTGCCTGAGCGAGGAGGTTGGGAAACTCGTCCACCGTACTCGACCTCAGGAAATGGCAGTAAACAGCTGACTCGACTGGGTCGAGTGGTTTAGGGTCACTCATAATACGACAGGCAATGCGTTTGGGGTAGATTGCAGCAAAGGTGAGGGGCATCAGAGGTTTGTTTCATATGGAGAAAAAACGGCGACGAGGTTAACTGCTAAGATTCGGTAATATCAAGATTGCTTAAATGTCATCGGAAACAACCTGCTGGACCTAATTAATGAATCGCTGCAAACTGGGCACGTGCCAAAAATGTGGAAAGAATCTTTAGTTATTCCCATTCAAAAAGTCGCTTGAACGATTAAAGCCGAGGAGTTTCGTCCCATTAACGTGTTGCACAATTTAGAAAAAAATTGGAACTTGTTGTTAAAAGCCAGCTGTTAACGTATTTAAATAGTAACAATTTGATTGCGCCGGAACAATCGGGATATCGCAAAGGTCATTCTTGTAAAACAGCGTTAAATTTAGTTTTAGCAAAATGGAAAGTAAATGTAGAGCATAAAGATACGATTGTTGATGTTTTTTTTTTTTTAGATCTGAAACGCGCTTTTGAAACGATTTCTCGGCCCTTGTTATTAGAATCAATCAAGCGCTTTGGATTTTCAGGTTCTACGTACAGATGGTTCGAAAGCTATTTGTCTGACAGAACTCAACGGACGGCTTTTAATGATGCTGTTTCGAGCCCTGTGGAGAACAGCTTTAGCGTACCACAAGGGAGTGTATTAGGGCCTATTTTATTCATTTTGTATATTAATGACATGCAACGAGTCTTGCGATTTTGTGATATTAAATCTGATTTTTGCTGATGATACCGTGTTGTTCATTGGAGCTAAAAGCATTGAGGAGCCGTTTCACATTTGAATGTAGATTTACGTTCTCCAAGAAGATGGTTAAAGTACAAGTTGAAATTGAACATAAGTTAAACTAAATTCGTGATAATTTCGTGGAATCGAGTTATCGAAGACGTCTCTGTTAAAATTGATGATGAGCCAATTGATCGCGTTCGTGAGATTAAATATCTTGGCGTGATTATTGATGATAGATTAAAATTTGACTCTCACATTGACGATGTCATCAAGAAAATAGCCAAGAAGTACGGTATTCTCTGCCGATTAAAACACGATTTAATTATTGCTAGTAAACTACAATTGTACAAATCTTTCATCTCTCCTCAGTGAGGAGTCCTCACATTGAATTTTGCCCTGCCATTTTGTTTTTAGCTAATCAAACACAAATATCGATATTACAACGTTTGCAAAATAAGATAATGCGTTTGATCTTGAGATGTAACAGGTTCACTTCCTCCTCTTTTTTGTAAGATGCCCTACAGTGGCTATCAGTGAAGCAGAGAGTTGTGTATTTGACAATGGTGTTCATTTTTAAAGTAATAAACGGTTTGCTGCCTTGATATTTGTGTAATCGAATTGAAAGAGGAAGTGATGTTCATAACATAACACTAGAAACGCGGATGATGTTAGAACACCATATTTTTTTATGGAGCTTCACAAAGTTCATTTTTTTAAAGGTATAAATGTTTTCAATTCGATGCCTATACACATCAAACGTGCAGCAACACTAACAGATTTTAAGAGACAATGTATTTCACACATCAAAGCTGCCTTTTGAACAGCTCTGTTAAGTTTTAACTGTTGACTTATTTTGTATCTTGACGATGTTATTACAACGGATGTTTTTGTATAGTTTATTGTTAAATGTTTTATAATTATCATGGGGCACAAACAAACTATATTTTTCACCTCGATGATGATGATGGATTTTAAGTTTTTATTTGTTATTGTAATTTAAAGTAGTTTTTATTTTTTGTGTAGTCTACAAAAATTTGACCCTCGCGCGCGGTTTACAGGTATAAATGACTTCTTTTTGAATTTACAAAAAATATATTGGCCTTTGATGCTTGAGAAGATGTCATGAAATAGGAGTTGGTTGTCTGGCTGATTGTCGGGGAAATCCTTGTCAATTCTGTTGTGGTTGAAAGTAAAAGTTTGACTAGGGCCGGCCCAGGATTTTTTCGGTTTGGGACTTTTCTCGATTTCCCTGTTCAGGTATATCCTTGGTCAGCCCAACACTAAGGTGGCGGTTCCATCAGTGTTGGAACCTCATTCACTGAGGTAGCGGGCAAGATGGGATATTGGCTTGTCTTTTGATACACAGATAAAAAGAAACATTGAATTTTCTGCGTCATCTAATGCACATAAAGGGAATGCCAGATTTTGCTGGAAATAATGGGATATTCCATGAAAATTTAAGCCAGATAACGCCAGAATCAAGCCTGTTGTATGAAAGATTGCAAACATTGTTGTATGGCGCACCAAGGACTACAACCAATTGCGTTGTTTACGCCTCCTTTGGCTTGGAATTAAATGAGGGGAAATTTCACGCGCTTGTTAAATTTTTTTTTTTTCTGTGTAGGATTTCCCGGTTCCCGATCGCTGGGAATACTTGCGAACATTTGTGGTTGACATCACTAGCTTTTCACATGATGGGTGCCCACATCAATTTGCATCACGGAAATAACGCTGTAGAAAATTACCGATCCTTTTCAAACAGTAAATTATATCCCATCAGTAAGCTTTTGGCATATTTATTTCATTCAGCTTCAATGCCTTAACCGTACACTTGCACCAGTTTCTTTAGTACGGGAACCCAATTTTTCTTCATGCCTTCCTCAGAGTTTACCTATTTGAAATGCTTCCGTAGTGACTGCTTCATAATAGCCCAGCATTATTCTATGGGCCTAAGTTCTGGTGCGTTGGGGGGGGTTCATGTCCTTGGGCACGAAAGTGACCCCGTTGGCTTCGTACCACTTCAGGACAATATTTGAATAGTGGCACGAATGTAGATCAAGCCAGAAGATCATAGGGCTCTCACGTTGCTCAGAGAAAGCAGACGCTTCTGTTGACACTCCTTGAGGCTCGCCTTGAGGAAGGTATCCCCGTTTACGGTCCCGATAGTCACGAACGGCGCACTCCTTTTGTCACATGAGCAGATCGCTTGCCAAATCATGTATTTCTTAGCAAACTTTAAAGCTGCCGGTTGTCCACCTTGACGTAAGTCTCATCATCCATGATGAGACAATGCACTATGGTCCAGATCACGAATTTACAAGGAAACATGCTCCCAGCGCCTAAACTTGAAACTTTACAGCAATGTGATGTTCTACAACATGGTTTGTATCAAAAAAGTGTCCATTTTTTTATGTTAATTCAAATTAGGGTGGTCCTCATTTTCACAGAAATACAAAAACCACAGAAATACAAATATTTGCAGAAATAGACGTTTACACCCTTACGCAAAGTTGTAGCGCAAAAAATTTCATGGAATTTACATATATAATTTTTTTTCTAGCTTGAAAATTGACCGATTTTGAGCAATTTTCTCTCATCAGCTTAGGGTGAACCATAAAAAAAAAATTTTTTTTGCCCTGCTTTTACTTTTTTTACTTCAATTTCCACCGTAAAGTTGTGTTCGGACGAGCTTTAGAACTTTTGAAAACGCGTACACATTTTTTATACACATTTTGTCACTAAATTCAACCAGTCAATAGCTATTGAAGTTTTTCTTAAAAAAGTACGCCCTTTTCAAATGTTGATTAGGGAAGTTTCAAGTTGAGGTGCTGTGAGCGATGAAAATTTAAATAAAAAACTTAGGGTAAAAAAAAATTATGGTGCACCCTATGTTGATGAGGGAAAATTGCTCTAATTCGGTCAATTTTCATGCTACAAAATAATGTATACATGAAAATTTCATGAATTTTTTTGCGCTACAACGTTGACTTAGAATATAAACGCCAAATAAAAAGTTAGTTTTTGTATTTCCGTGAAAATGGTGACCACCCTAATTTTAATCAACATAAAAAAATGGGCTTTCGTTTTTATTTCAAGTTTCACCACCATTTTTTTTAAGAATAAAATTGACCGATTTAGAGCAACTTTTCCCTCGTCAACTTAGGGTGTACCATAAAAAAACACTTTAAAACGTTGGTAGCAGTTGATTTAGCCACATTCAATCATTTAGAAAGTCGAGGAACAATTTTGGTGGTGGCGTCTATATCCTGAGGGTCGAGGTGTTCATTAAGAGGTGTTCATTGATAAACATTTGAAAAGGGCGTATTTTTGAAGAAAAACTTCAGTAACTATTGATTGGTTCGAACTAGCAGCAAAATGTGTATACAAAAGTACGCGTCTTCAAATGTTCTAAAACTCGTCCCAGCACAACTTTACGGTGGAAATTGAAGTAAAAAAGTTAGGGCAAAATAAAACATTTTTTTATGGTACACCCTAAGTTGATGAAGGAAAATTGCTCTGAATCAGTCAATTTTCAAGCTAGAAAAAAAATTGTATATGAAAATTCCATGAAATTTTGCGCTACAACTTTACTCAAAAATTTAAACGTCTATTTCTGCAAATAAAAAAGTTGATTTTGTATTTCCGTGAAAATGGGGACCACCCTAATTTTATTAAACATTAAAAATGGACCTTAATGATACAAACCATGTTGTACAACATCACCTTGCTGTTAAGTTTCAAGTTTAGGCGCTGGGAGCATGTTTCCTCGTAAATTCGTGATCTGGACCATAGTGCCATGGGGCTTCGTCAGCATCTGGGTGTAGAGTTTCCGGGCCTGTGACTTTCTTTCCGTATTTTGCCATTCATTATGATTGAGACCCTTCTGCACTTTGTACGTATGCAGTCCCTTCTGGTTCTAGGGCTCTCGGAATGAAAGACTTAGACAGATTAAACTTTTTGGCCCCATCCCTGACCGAAGCATTGGGAATTCGCTTAAATGCTTTCAGGACACGCTTGTGATCCTGATCACTAATAGAACATCCATTCTGACCCCATTTCTTCTTCCGTTCGATGCAAGGAGTTTTGTAGTAACATTGAATCAGTTGACTCACCGTTGACTGTACGATTCCGAGCTGTTTTCCGATGTCCCGATGAGTGATCTAGGAATTTTGAAGGTGCTTGCGCAAAATCAATTCGCGACGTTGCTGAAAATGAAACACCCTAAGCTACTTCTACCCAAATTTTCAGGAGAATAAAACCCAATGGGAAATTTTCTACAGCTATTTTCCGTGATGCAATTTGATGTGGAACACCCTTTATTCAGTCTGTACAACTTCGAGCTGAAAATATTGTAAATGTCTTTATGCACTGTTGCAAGTTGAGTTTGATTAAGTGTCATTATAATGTAAAAAAAACTAACCCACCAGTTTGAGATGATTTTGAAATTATTGTCAATCATGAAACAAATTTTCTTTCCAAACAAGGCCACAGTCCGCTCATGCTTTTTTTTTTGTTGAAAACTGCCATTACGTAATTGACGAAAACGATGAACACCACCTAAAAGGACCGCCCCTTCAGAGAGCACAAATTCCAGTCCCCATCGACGGTTCTTAAAAAGAAAAACACTCGCCAACCGAAAAAACAACTCACTTGCTGTCGACTGAAATCTCAGCGAGTGGGTGTTTCGTCCGCCCCGAACTTGGCTTCCTTTCCCGTCACTTCCCATTTCGAGGATGTTTACTCCGAAAAAGATTCACGTAACTCTTTTTCCAGTTGACTGATGGCAAAATGATTATTTTTGAACCTTTTTCCACTTTCGCCTGCTGGTCACTTGGCTCGCTTGGTGCAGTGGTGTTCAATGTTTTTCTGTTCATCGTGTTTTCTTCTTTTTTTTCTCCATTTTCTGAAGAAAAACAGACTTGTCGACTTTCTCGGGCAAACAGTTTCAATATGCTCACTGCAGGAGTTTTTTCAGTGGATATTACATCTGTGGTTATTTAACTCACTGAATACGGAATACAATATGAAAAGCACCAAACAAGTTGAGAAACCCTGGACACCGCTATTTCTGTCCGCTGTGCTCCATCATCATGCCGTTGTCGATGGCGAAGATGATGGGCGGCGGTCGGAAGCAATCCATTTCAACCATCCGAACGTCCGTCATCCGACAAGGGTCCAAAGTTAATTCACTTTTCATTATACGCCAGAGAAAGCGTTGAAAAACGGCATCAAATTTCACGGAAAAAGAGAAAAACACAGTCCCTGTCCCGCACCCTCACCGCTTCGTTCATTCGCATGGCCTGTAATTAGGATTCCGATATATAGTATCAGCAAGACCGCGGCTGATGGCAGGGGTCGAATCCATCTGTAGGCGTAGACATTCGGACTCGGATCTCCTGGGAGAGATTACGAAAGAAATTACACGTATAATCCTTATTAGGAAATTGGTTTACGCGCGCGGGAAAAGATGTCGGAGGCCTGTGTAAGAAATGAACAAAACAACCTAACAAAAATCGTTAAACTTAATGCCCAAATAAACCAACCGGCCGTCGTCGTCGTTGCATGCGCAAAAAAAAGCGAAGCCCGGATCGGACATTTCCCCAGCTGGACGCAAGAAAAAGAACCGAAGAATGTGGTAAATCATTTCCCTAGCCACCCGCCGCGTTGTAACTGTGGGCTGGTGGTGGTGAGTAAAGCCCTAACTTGGCCTCTTTTGCTTACGCCGAATAAGCCCCAGAAGCAGGTCGGCTGTTGATGAACACTGAGCAGAATAGGAGCGTGTTCTCTTCTCTTTCTTTTTTATTTTTATTTTTCGCATTCGAAAGGGAACTGAACGTAATTCCCAAATCTAATTTCAATTTGAGATTTAATTTGAAAAGTTGCTGCCGCTGCTTCTGAGAGAGCAGCAACGGGCAGATACTCATCCGTTATTTCCGTCATTTCCCGAGCTCATCTTGGTGCAATTTAGCGTCTCGTGAGATTCCGCTGGTTTGTGCGGAATGACTGTTTTACAAGCATAATTACACGACTACGATGGGCATTTGACTTTGATAATTGTGTAAAGTTGAGATCCTTCGTAACGCCGGTTTTATGTGATTGTTGAACTGAATAATGCTTTTAGGAGTTAAAATTGAAAAATTGGATTCTTCTCGTCAGTTGAGCGAACATCAACTAGGGGCAGAATGGAGGTTTATTGGCTTTTTGACTGAAGTGTCTTTTAACGGTAGGTACGTAGAAAACCAGTAACCATTCAAATGACGGAAAGGGTGCTACTTTAATTACTGTTTTGCTGTTGTTAAATAATATAAAAGCAATTGGAAAAAATGTTATATTCTAACATATATGTGGAGTACTCATAAGAAAACTGCCAATTTTGAAAGCTTCACTAAACAGTGGTTTTAGACTTGATAGTGATACGCTTTCTAAAAATTGATCTCATAGACTTCTCCATCACCGTTAGTATTTGTGAGCGGTTTCTCTAATACATATATTTAACTGGTTGATAATATTAAGCAAACCGATGTCAAATCCACTTCAGAAAAATGGTTAGGGATCTAATTTCTTATAGTTATATGTCTTTGAAGTTGAAACTATTGATTTTAAGGATTGTGAAGCTACAGCACAAAGATACCGTCGGAAAATGGAAATGTGCTACGATATCGACCCGTCAACGTTGAAAACGATACCGCAAGAGGTGGAAGGGGGGGGGGGCTGCCCTCTTCAAAAGGTGCAGTCTATCTGAGCGTCTGTTCCTCCATGTTAGGAGCGGCTGATTATCGTCCTTGTGCCAGCGTGAACTCTAAACAGTGCTGTGCACGAAGGTCCCCGGCGAGACAGGGGTTGTGGAAGGCCCAACAAGCTGCCCTCAGAAAATCCAATGTTACAAATAATACAGAAGTTTATACGGACCGGAACAGTCGGCAAAGACCTAGGCGACGAGTCAAGGACCGCCGATTGGAAATCCTCGGAACATGGAACTGCAAATCGCTCTGCTTCCCTGGCTGTGATGGGATAATCTGCGACGAACTTCAACCATGTAACTTTGAAGTCGTAGCACTGGCAGGAGGTTTGCTGGACAGGACAGAAGGTATGGAAAAAGCGGGCATCGAGCGACATGCTCTACCAGAGCTGTGGTACCACCAGGACGTTAGTTAGAGTTGGTGGCGCCCTGGCAAAAAGTAAGGGACGCCCCAACTTACAATGCCTTTTATATGTTTTCTTTCAATTAGTCATTTAATACACTCTGGGATTATTTGTGACTTATGTGGACGAAATTATTTATATTATTTTAAATATTGCAAATAATGAATTAACAATATTTTATCTACATCTCATTTTTATTGTTAGATATACAAGTTTGTGTTATATCGAGTCTAAAAGATCAGTACTGTAATAAAATTCATGTTTCTCCATTGAAATAACTTTTATAAACATTTGTATCTACTGAAAGTTTGAATAAACTTAAAACTTCACCTTACGTTCCTTAGCTGTGGCAAACTGATCATCATCAACAAATCTAAATCAAGATCTGGTAACGATTCTTTTTTATCGAAAAGATGGCCAAATCAGATAGTTTTTAATTATTTCTCTGCTTGCTGAAGCTATGTTCACACGATGTCACTGTAACCGGAAGCGGCTCAAGCAATTCGTAGAGCCGTTTCGATGTTAGGATAAATATTTTGAAGAGAATATCCAAGGATAAAGTTTAATATGTCTAATCAGAGCAGAAGCAACTCAGGTCAGGTAAGATCTATCCAATTTCCCGTTTAAAAACTTCTACTTCAGATACAAGCTCTACTGTATCAATATCAGTAGTATACACGGAAAAAAATCCGTTGCCGGATTCATGAATAAAAATTCATGATATCATAAAATGTGTCACTTCATGACATTATGACTATGGTTCTTGATATCATGACGAAAACCACAATTTTTATGAATAATAACAACTGCTCGGTTGGAAATGAGTCATGATCGCCACAAGCGTTATTATAAATGAATTCCCGTTTTGATGAATCCAACTCGGAATAAAATATCATACCGCTGAGTCATGGAATCATGATCCTCATTCATGCTTTATAAATGAAATTCCAAAAATCATGAACCAAAACAAACGTATCCATGAGTTTGGTTCATGATCGCTCTATAAGCGTAACGCAAAGCTGTCAACCTGTCAAAAAATTTCATCAATTCAACCGAAGCGTGCCTACCGGTCGGCGGTAATTTTCAGGTAAGTTTTTAAAATCCTAACAAATGCTCGAAAATAACTAACTTGTGCTTAATTATAGTGTGAAAACATCAAGTACAGCTTACCGCCGAATTGAAAGCCACTGCGGCTGTTTCTACAAACCTATATGTTTAAAATACCAGCGTCGATCGTGGAGCTGCCGAAGAGCTCACGTGATTTGCTGAAGGCTATTGATTGTCAATCCTCATTTCATTTGTATTCATGCCATTTCCGTAATATACTTATATTGAAACTAAATCAAAAACTGAAATCAAAAAATGAGTTTACTTATCAAACTCCTGAAAGAATCCGTTTTTTCTCATATTCATAGGTATGTTTCATGTTACCATGACCTCGCTTCATGGTACCTATATGGAATCATGAATAATGTTCATGTTTTCATGTTTTTTTTTCGTAGTTCCAAACGAAATGCTTTATGACATCATGAACAAAACTGTCCGTTTTCGTCACTAAAATTGGAATCATAAATGACACGTGCCAATAATCATGAATAGTAGTGCATGTTTTCATGAATTTAATTTATGGTTACTAATCAGATGCTTCATGATTTCATGAATCAAGTTGCCACTTTCATCATCAAAAATCAAAAACATAACGCCATAGTGGCGTTACGTTGGAGCATAGTAAGCTGATTCATGATTTCATGACTTTTATTCATGGTGTATAAAGGGCGATACGGTCAAAAATTGGTCAATATCAACTTGACGTATTTCTTTCAATTTTGCATTTAAAAAACCTGAACACCCCTCATTTTGAAGGTGTGTGTGTGTAGAATGTTGCTCCTATTTTGATTTTGGAATTCACTCTTCAGTTGTCAAAATGCCGTCCAAGCAAGAAGAGCAGCGTATCAAAATTTTGCTCGCGCATCGCGAAAATCCGAGCTACTCGCACGCAAAGTTGGCAAAATCGCTAAAAGTTGCCAAATCAACCGTTACAAATGTAATTAAAGTGTTTGGGGAACGTTTGTCAACAGCCAGGAAGTCTGGATCGGGGGGAAATCGAAAACCGGAAGCCGCTGAGACGACAAAGAGAGTTGCCGGTAGTTTCAAGCGAAACCCTAACCTATCGTGTATCGTCTACAACCGTGCATCGAGCCAAAAAACGAGCCGGACTATCGACTTACAAGAAGGTAGTGACTCCAAATCGCGATGATAAACAAAATACGACGGCCAAAGCGCGATCCCGGAGGCTGTACACGGCGATGCTGACGAAGTTTGACTGCGTGGTAATGGACGACGAAACCTACGTCAAAGCCGACTACAAGCAGCTTCCGGGACAGGAGATTTATACGGCAAAAGAAGGGGAAAGGTAGCAGATATTTTCAAGCCACATGAAACTGTCAAAGTTCGCAAAGAAATATCTGGTTTGGCAAGCCATCTGTACCTGTGGCTTGAAAAGCAGCATTTTCATAGCTTCCGGGACTTTCAACCAAGAAATTTACGTGAAAGAGTGTTTGAATAAACGTCTGCTGCCTTTCCTGAAGAAACACGGTTGTTCCGTACTGTTTTGGCCGGATTTGGCATCTTGCCATTACGGTAAAAGGCCATGGAGTGGTACGCCGCCAACAACGTGCAGGTGGTTCCCAAGCGACAAGAACCCTCCCAACACGCCAGAGCTCCGCCCAATTGAGAAATACTGGGCTATTGTCAAGCGGAACCTAAAGAAGACCAAAAACTGCTAAGGACGAGCAGCAGTTCAAGGCAAACTGGCTTTCTGCGGCGAAGAAGGTGGACAAGGTAGCTGTACAAAATCTGATGGCAGGGGTCAAGCGTATGGCCCGGCAATTCGGATTTGGAAAAGCGGAAGCCTAACTGAATATTTTTCCTGAATTTTATACTAATTGAACTTGAGAAAGAAATTTAATTTGATTTTTTAAATAAACGATTTCATTGATTTACACGCGTTTTCCCTTGACCAAATTTTGACCGTATCACCCTTTATTCATAACATGAAAAAAGACGTTTTTTATGATATCATGAACCATTTTGATAGTTTCGAGCACCGGATTTTTTCCCGTGTACACGGAAAATAAATCCGAGTCCAGATCCATGAACTGCAGTCATGAATTCGCGAACAAGCCAAATACACCGTGAACTGAATCATGTAATCATGAACTAGATCACGTTTATAAGTTAAAATCCTGAAAATGTTAACTATTTCACGGTCCGTTTTAATATTCGGGAACGCTTTTGTTTCTGTGTACTTGAGGCCAAAGTCAGCTGCGACCTCCTCCAATTGTGGATAATCATAGATGCGAGTGCGTGTCCTGTAAAAAATGAGAATTCCGATACAATATCCGCCATTGATTCTCCACGCTGCTCCATTTGTTTCAGTATTTTGTAGTTTGCTTAATTTGCTCGATTTTCTATGGTGTCATCGATTTTTCTCATTTTCCGCTGGTCATTTTCAATTTCTAGTTCAAAGCATTTTTCTTTCGCATACTTTATTGCACGGTCAACTACATCAGTTTTCAATTCGTCGAATGATGTTGGTAAACTTCGGATTAGTTAACTGCAGGGATTCGTTCACTTTGTAGATGTTAATCAAGATTCTCTCCCAACGGTGCGAAAATGAAGGGAGGAAATCGCAGTTAGCATGTTATGTACATCAGTTCCTTGCACATTTTGGTACTATAATTTTTTGAAAGAGTATTCAATAAATTTGTGCAAAAGTGTGTCACTTCAAAATTTTGGATTCCACCGCCCCTATAACCTGGCACCCCTGGCGGGAGCCACTTTCGCCACCGCCTCACTACGCCCCTGGGTACCACAAACGAGCTGGGTACCGGCTTTGTAGTGCTGGGCAAAATGCGTCAACGCGTGATTGGATGGTTTCCGATCAACGTTAGAATGTGCAAGCTGAGGATCAAGGGTCGATTCTTCAACTACAGCATCATCAACGTACACTGTCTATACGACGGGAGACCCGATGACGAAAAAGAAGCGTTCTATGCGCAGCTAGTGCAAGTGTATGATAGCTGCCCGCAGCTGGACGTAAAAGTCGTCATTGGTGGCATGAACGCTCAGGTAGGACGGGAGGTAATGTACGGCCTACGGAAAACCGGAGTTGCCCAGGAATACGCGCAACAGCTAGAATCAGCCCTACCAACGGAAGAGCAGCTTGGCGCTGCTACTCTTGAGGATGGCTGGAGAGATATTTGAACCGCCATTGGTAGCAATACAATAGTGACACTAGGTACTTCTGCACCAAGTCGAAAAAATGACTGGTTTGATGGTGAATGCAAGCAGTTAGTAGAGGAGAAGCATGCAGCACGGGCGAGAATGCTGCAACACTGTACGAGAGCGAATGTGGAACGGTATAGACAGGCACGGAATAGACAAAATTCTATTCTTCGAAGGAAAAAGCGCCAGAAAGAAGATCGAGACCGCGAAGACCGTTACGTACCACAAGCTGATAGGTGCAGAGACCTGGATGGCAACCTTCTCACAGCAGAGTGTGAGGTGATTGAAAGGTGGAAGCAGTACTTCGACGAACACCTGAACGGTAATGTTACAGCAAACGAATGTGGCACGGTAATAAATCTAGGAACACGCGCAGAAGATGACAGGACCCCGACCCCAACCCTTCAGGAAGTTGAAGAGGAAATTGGTCGGTTGAAAAACAACAAAGCCGCTGGTGTTGACCAACTCCCAAGCGAGCTATAAGAATACGGTGGTGAAGCACTGGCCAGAGCGCTGCACTGGGTAATAACCAAGATTTGGGAGGAGGAATGTTTACCGGAGTATTGGATGGAGGGAACAGTGTGTCACATCTATAAAAAAGGCGACAATCTGGATTACTGCAATTACCGTGCGATTACGCTACTGAGCGCTGCCTACAAGTTGCTCTCCCAAATACTATGCCGCTGCCTGTCCCCAATTGCAAAAGAGTTCGTGGGGCAATACCAAGCGGGATTCATGGGTGACCGCGCTACTACGGACCAGATTTTCGCGATTCGGCAAGTGCTGCAGAAATGTCGCGAATACAATGTGCCCTCACATCATCTTTGCAAATCATGCACGAACATGGATTTCCGGAAAAACTGACGCGGTTGATCAAAGCAACGATGTATAGAGGGATGTGTGTCGTCCGAGTATAAGGGACGCTCTCGAGTCCCTTCGAATCTCGGAGAGGGTTACGGCAAGGTGATGGATTGTCGTGTTCGTTGATTAACATTGCACTGGAGGGTGTGATTCGAAGAGCTGGGATTTACACGAGTGGCACGATCTTCAGAAAGTCTGTCCAACTATTAGGTACGAGGTAGTAGACGAATTCTTGTATCTGGGCTCATTGGTGACCGCCGATAACGATACCAGCAGAAAAATGCAAAGGCGCATTATGGCTGGCAATCGTGTCTACTTTGGACTCCGAAGGACGCTAAGATCGAACAAAGTTCGACGAACCACAAAGTTGGCCATCTACAAGACATTAATTAGACCGGTAGTTCTCTACGGCATGGAAACATGGACATGGCTAGTGGAGGACCAACGCGCCCTTGGAGTCTTTGAACGGAAGGTGCTGCGTACCATCTACGGTGAAGTGCAGATGGAAGACGGAACGTGGACGAGGCGAATGAACTACGAATTGCACCAGTTGCTGGGAGAACCTCCTATCGTACACATCGCAAAAATCGGTCGACTATGATGGGCTGGGCATGTCGTTAGAATGTCGGACGACAGCCCTGTGAAAATGGGTCTCGAAAACGAACCGACAGGTACAAGAAGAAGAGGCGCGCAACGAGCAAGGTGGCTCGATCAAGTAGAAGGTGATCTGCGGACCCTCCGCAGACAGCGAGGCTGGCGAGGTACAGCCATGAACCGATTACAATGGAAACAACTTCTGTGTACAGTAGAGGCCACGCCAGCCTTAGTCTGATTGGTAAGGTAAGTAAGAGGTGCCATTAATGGTAACATTTGCCAGCTTCTACCAGTTGTGGATCTCAAGCCATTTACTCGTGAACTACAAGCTTGTGCGAAAGGAATGGATGCCATTCTTTACTACAAAATCGATGGATCCATCGACCCATTCATGGGTCCGGGCAAAAAGTGCATGATATATGTATGTGTGATGCAAGGAGTTGTTTGGCATTCGTTTGCGCTCAACAAAAAGCCTCTTAGTCCATGGATGCTATTAGATAAGCGTGGTAAGATTCTTACAGCACATTGCACCTGTGCTATCGGCCTTCTAAAAGCATGCAGCCACTTCGGGGCAACCCTTTTGTCATGAAAGGGGTTCGAACGACCCTCTTCGAGAAAAAGGTATATGTTGGTTGGCTTAGGCCCATATGATTGTATGAATTAGATTGTTCTTCATTTTTAGTTGTCTGTAACAGAGTTGTCGCAAACCTCCGGCAAGTATCAGCGACAACCAATATTGATTTCGGCAGGCGCATCCAGAAGAGCAATGCATCTATCGGTTCGTCAGATAGCCACGAGTATCGATATCGCGACCTCTTATCTGTGCTCCAGACAGATGGAGTGAATGTTGCAACTGCTAGCCTATATTGCCTATATTGATACAGATTTGGAAGAACATCTTAAGGACTACAACCTCCAGCTACTACATGACCCTTTATCAACCTGTTAGACCGATGATTTGATAGAACGCACATCCGAGTGTATCAAGAACTTTCCAAGTGATCTACAAATGATCATAATGATTAACGACTCAACTGCTAGCTAACTAACTTCAAGTGGGGTGGAATATATTTAGGAGTGGACGTATCACAGCCAGCTGTGAAAAGTGCGTTAATTGAAGAACTTCAGACTCGAGCAGCAGATGTTCCGAGAGGTAACAACGTGGAAGAAAAATGGACGGCCATCAAGAATGCCTTTATCAAGACAAGTGTAAGTAAGCTGGGTGGGCTGCACACATAGCGAAAAGAGTGAATTACCTATGAAACCTGGAGGAAGATCGAGGAGCGTAGAGAAGGTGAAGAGGAGTGTTGGATCACCAAACAATGAAAGGCGCAGCACTGATAATTGAGCAGCAAATTTATTGAAAATTGTGTATGCTTCAAATCTGTAAGTTAGAGGTTTAGATTATAAGACTTAGGTTTTAAGGTTATTTTAGGAAACTCACAAATCAGTGGCCCTATTGTGCGTTTTAGCTTTTCAATCCAGGCATCCAACAGCTTAGGTTAAGTTTCGTCCTAGGATGTTATTTTTAATTTAGTTTGATTCACATTTCATTATTTAATCAATAATTTACCTTTACTAGTCGTAGCCAATATTTAGATTTTAACTAGTATGTAAGACTATAGATGTAAGTAGAATAATAACTTTAAATTTAACTTTACCACTAATAAAGTTTCACCCGCATGTACTTTCTTTGTTGTGAACTGTTCTTTTCATTTTTGACGTCGCTGTTCTTGTTGACTGACGTCTCTCAGATAGAGATCGTTGCGCCTAGACTGGCCGCTCACCACGTGATGTTCTGTCGACCGGGTTGCCAGTTCACTCGATGCTCCTGTGGCAACAAGGAGCCTATTACGAGTCCAGTCAACGGCACTCGGTTTAAGACAAGGAAATAAAACGCGGTTGCCGACGAGACAAGCGAACGTGGGTGAATTCCCTGGCCGACGAAGGGGAGAAAGCCGCAAACACTGGCGATATCCGCCTCATCGCCTGAGTGGAGCAAGGATGAATCCGACCCCACTGACCAGTTGAAGCGTTGTTTTGAGCACTTGGAACAACTTCTGCGAGTTACGACGTCCAACCAACCATCAACATCTCGGCATGATCGGCCACAGATGCAGCGCTTCACTCACGTCAACTCCGAGGCCCCGTCATTACAGGATATCGAAGCAGCTATCAGAAGCATGCAACCCAATAAGGCTCCCGGATCGATCACATATCAGCAGAGAGGCCCAAGGCTGACCCCAAAGCTATCCCGTTGAAATGTTGCAATCAATTATTACGTAATATCTGGGACACCACGACATTTCCGGCAGACTGGATGCAGGGCGTCTTAGTAAAGGTTCCTAAAAAGGGGGATCTAACTGTGTGCGACAATTGGCAAGGCATCATGTTACTATGGATTATTCTCAAAGTCCTATGCAAAGTTATCCTAAACTGGATTCAGGAGAAGATTGACGCGACTCTCCAGCGGCAGCAGGCGCAATTCCGTGCCAGAAGTTCCTGTGTGGACCATATTGTCAGGCTCAGAATCATTCTGGAGCAGGTCAATGAAAGCCAAGAGTCCCTCTATTTGGTATTCCCTTGACTACGAAAAAGCTTTCGACAGACTCAACCACAAAAATTTGTGAGGCGCTATGAGACGCAACGGAGTCCCGGATAATACCGTCAACCTCATCTAATCGCAGTACAAAGCTTTCACATGCAAAGTCCTGCATAATGGAGCCTTGTCCGACCCTATACGGGTAGTCGCCAGTGTGAGGTAAGAATGTATATTATCACTGCTACTGTTCCTCACCGTAATCTTGCTTTTGACCGTGCACCGAACCGTGGGCTGCTTTGGCAGCCTATCACTATGGAGCACCTCAAAGACTTATGGACTTTGTGAACGCAACGGCGCTCTGATATGCAGAGCAAGCTCAACAACCTCACCGAAATCTCCTCTGCTCTCCTAAATCGTTGGATGTCAACACGGATAATCCTTCCAATTTTACGGTAGCAGGGCAAGCAGTGTAGAAAATCGATAGCTTCCAATATATTGGCAACCAGATAGCGTCGGACGACGGAACCAAGAGTGACATAGGTGCACAAATCAAGAAGACTAGGACTGCTTTTGCGAGTTCAAAATACGAGTTTTCAACTCAAACGTGAAATCAGTGCTGTTATACGCCAGCGAGACGTTGTGCGTAAAAGCTCAAATGCTGAGCTCCATTGACGATGCCTACAGAAACCGATATCAGTGGAAATTCGAGAGCTAAAACAGAGATGGGTCGGCCACACACTATGAAGGAGCGGAAATCTGCAAACATGCGCTGGATAGAAACTCAGCAGGACATCACAGCAGAGGCAGACCCAAGGGCTCGTAACATTGGAACCTCAATAAGAAAATAAAGGAAGTCGATCAAAATCTGGGCCCAGTAAAAGGCTGAAGCGAGCAGCTGCCCAATGTTGACCCAATGCAACCCTAGGGATGGACAGGAGACATAAGTAAGCAAGCAATGCTGCTCTGCGAAACTAACGAAACTAATGTAACATGTAGAACAGAACATCGATTCTTTTAACGGTTTAACGGGGTTTACTTGCAAAGTCTGGACAAACTCGTCGATTGCTCGCCTTAAAGGCTAGGGAATTGAGACTAGTCTGTTGAAGAAGTTGGGTTATGAAGATTCGGATTACCAGTTCAGCGAAATTCAGGGGAGCTCTTTAGAGAAGTTATTTGAAGTTTTTTACAGAAATTCTGGGAGGTTCATTAGAGAACTTCAGGGAAGTTCTTCAGAGAATTATGGGAAAGCTTTTTAGAGAATTTCGGTGATTTTTTTTAGAGGAAATAGGGATTGTACTTCAGAGAGCTTCAGAAAATTCTTCAGAGAAGTTTGGGAAATTCCTTGAGAAAATTTCAGGGAAGTTCTTCCGAGGAATTTCAGGGAGGTTCTTCAGCGGAATTACAGTGAAGTTCTTCACAGAAATTCAGGGAAGTTTTTTATAGAAACTCAGTAAAGCTCTTCAAAGAAACTTGTGGGAAGATCCTCTCAGAAATTCAAGGTAGTTCTTTATAGAAGATCAGGGAAGTTCTTCAGAGAACTTCGGAGATGTTCTTTAGAGAACTTTGAAGAAGTTTTTAAGAGAATGTTGGTGAAGTTCTGCAGAAAACTTTGGTGAAATTTTGCTGAGAACTTCGGCAAAGTTCTTCAGAGATTTCGGAAAAGTTCTTTAGCGAACTTATTGGATGTTGTTCGGAGAAATTCAGGGAAGTTCTTTTGTGAATTTCAGAAAAGTTCTTCAGAGTAGTTCAGGGAAATCGGATGAATTCATTGCTTTGAGGTTTCGAATGATTCGTTTTTAAAGTTCTTTACGGGGTTTACGTCAACCGGTTGTATATTGATGATGATGGTGATGAAATACTTGCATATATAGTAGCTTTCCATAGATAGCAGTGGAATAATCTGAAAAACGATTTGATCAGGATTCGTTTGTTAATTGTGATCATCAAGCTTCTGTATGAAGAGCTGAAAACATTTGGGTGGGCCCGTAAGCAGAGACACTTACGTGAAACCCGCGAATACAGGGGAGAAAATCTCCTTACAAAAATAAGTTCATACTCACAGCACTAGAATGGAGCATTCGATTAATAGAATAAACTCAATAGATGGGGTCGAAGCACCCGCCGTTAACAATTGGGAAAAAGCAGTCCCGTGCTCCCTATTCAAATCATTTCAAAATGGACAAATATTTTTCATTGGTTTACCTTTACTCACAATGACGAAACTACTCATGCAGCATCAACCATAGTAACCCATCAGTCAGAAGATAAAATTGACAGCTCTATCAGTCGAACTTTAACCGTGATGGCAAAAACAGTGAAGCAACTCGTTCAGAAGTGTGCGCGCCGAAAACGGACATCGTGCAGCACTTTGTGTACGCCGGATACGCCCGTTCCGGCATCGACAATATCTTGGCACTATTAGACAACAATCAGAGCTTCGAAAGAAAGCCCGGTTCTGGACGGCCGACGAGCCTGAGCGACAAGAAGCTCCACAGGATGCTGAAGAGGAAAACCTAGGAAAAAGTGGCTACATCGCTGCGTAGCCTCGCGTAGCCCCTTGGCCGGGAGGTCGGTTCAACCGGCCAAACAGAGAAAAAGTATCTAGCAAACATGAACATACATGTCAGGAAGCGGAAGTCGCGTCCACTGGTTTCGGAGCTGCACGCAATGCCACAGAGGCATGCGGCTGAATAAGATGGTCAACTCGATTTTCCAGGCGGATCATGGCGTGATGGTGGTGCTTGACAACGAAACCTATCTTACCCTGGATGGCAACGACTGGCAGGGCACTTCGTATTTTACTCCCCCCAGGAAGGAAGTGAGCTCCGAGGTGAAGTTCATTTCATACACCAAGTTTCCCCAGAAGGTGCTGCTGTAGCTGACACTTAGCGAGAAGGGGATGTCAAAGCCGGTCTTCTTTCCCTCCGGACTCGCCGTGAACGAGGAAATTTATATTCGGAAATCCTGCCGGAAGTTGCGTCGTTCATCAAGAAATACCATAATGGCTAAGACGCGGTGTTCTGGCCGGATCTGGCGTCGGACCACTACTTGAAGCGATCCATGGAGGAGATGGAGCGACTGAATAACGTCCCCCAGCTGTGTTCCATCGAGGATGTCTGGGACAACTTGATGCGTAAGATCTATTCCAACAATTTTATCGCAAAAACTGAAGAGGAATCGATAAATAAAACGAAAATAAAAACTCAAAAAACATGCCAAGTTTTCGTCCGCCATGGTGAATGCTCCGGTGAACTCCCGGAAGGCCACTCGCAAGGGCGTAGAATTTGTTTGCAAGTAAGCATAAATAATTACCTTCCATCGGAAATTTATCGGAAGCAATTATCTGTCTAAGCTATTTTTTATCACCATCTGATGAAAGTCCATTTTTTTAAAACGCTAACGTTAGTACCACTATACACTCAAGTCTTTTTACGCGGTTTTTTTTACACGGTTTTTTTACACGGTTATTTTTACGACGATTTTTGAAATAACGCGGTTTTTTTTACGACGATTTTCGAAACAACGCGGTTTTATTTACGACGATTTTTGAAATAACGCGGTTAAGACCCAAAAAGCCTAAGTGTTTTCTAAGGATGTACATACAATGAAAAAGTTAAAAACGCGAAAAACATTATTGGATACTTGGTGTGTCATGAAGAAGATTAGTTTCTTCGAGTTCAGTTAACCTACGCCTTCAATGGTGTGCTGTGGAGGACTGTTCACTATTATGTCACGTCCGACACCATTGTGAAAAGCAAGATAGCGACTTCCGGTTTGTGAAAAGGCGCCGAATATTCTACAATATGGGTATTTTTGGAACGGGGACAACGTGTAGAGGCTGGAAATCGATGTCCGACGTCATTCTGGAAACCAAGTGGTGAATGAAAAATTATGAATTTAATGCAGATGAAAATTTAGGTTACTTCAGGACCACAGCCAAAATTTCAGCTCAATTGGTTTTCGAGATAATGAAAGGCAAGCCCCCTAACATGACCATTTTGTATGAAAATCAGGCTTTGGTCTTATTGCATTGTCCGTCACTGTATATGTACATAGAATGTGTGCAACCTGTTTGAAGTAGCCAATTATTTCTAGGTGTTTGTGAAAAGCAAAATTAGTCACATAGAAAAAAGTTCTGAAATTAAATGCACACGACTGTTATTGACAATAATGTAATCGTTTATCCTAACGCTGCTGCAGACGAAACTCACGCTACTTGTGAAAGTCACTCAAAGTAAACACAAAATTTGGGGTTGCCAAAACATCCAAATTAACTTTTATTCTCTCCACGCGTCTCTTAATAACATAGTCTCTGGTATATATGAGAGTCTCTTTATCTCCGATATTCTCTCTATCTTGATGATTCTCTATGTCTATAGTCCCTTGAAAATATTAGTGAGCAAATTACCTTCCATATGTCGATGAAAAAACTGCTAAAATTCAACTTCACCTGTAGTTTGAGCAAGCGATCCAGATTTGCTCTGGATACGGATACACAAAAAACTGTTGCAACGCGAAATGCTTCTAGGATCGTTCTAGCAGGCTACGTCAATTTCTGTTCTGAATGTCGATCTCTCCTACCTCGATGGTCCGTTCTATATCGAGGTATGGAAAGTTGACAGTAAATACATAAAGCGTGTGTGCGTGTTTACAATCTAATTCACACTGTCTGGCAGCGGTATTATGGCATAATCTCTCCTGCAACTGTTTCATATTTGCTGTTTACAGTTGCAAAAGCTTAAATCCGGATTAGAAGGTGACAGCTCACCGCGACTCAATAGCCTATTTCAAGAACGCAAGCATTCCGAAGCTATCTTCGTACACAATAAGCCCTGCCCAGTAGTGACATACTGAAACTTTCAATCAAGCGTATGTGCAATGTTTGATTGACGCGTATTTAGTGATTCACAATATATATATATATATATATATATACATATATATATATATATATATATATATATATATATATATATATATATATATATATATATATATATATATATATATATATATATATTTTCTAAACCAGGCACGTATTTGGTATTATTTAAAAATAAGGTTGACGTTATATAGTTCTAGTCAGATACATCTCACCAATTGCCGCTTCGTTACACTCTCTCGCTCATTCGTAAACATAAAAATTCTCAACGTTGATTCGTAATTAATTTCATGCACTCGACAAAATAAGCGCAACAATTAACGTGGCCAAACCGCACGTTAGATATGTAACCTGCATAAGAAAACTCTGTACACCACATGGTGAACGCATCTGAAATTATGTGGCAGCCTTTCCCGCACGGATGCGCACTGTCTTCGATTGCCGCTTCTGACAAGCAAATGGCCGCTTTCTACACGCACTGGTCTTCTCCTCTTGCACTCCCGATACGAGGTTACTCCATATCGAACCTCAAAACTGCTAATGATCATCGATTCACTTCCGCGACAAAGCGGACAAACGCTCAAACCCAACAATGTATGTCCGGATGTCTCAATACTACCACTAATAAGCAAACTAGTTGATGGAATTTCTCTTCCGAGTGCGGGGCGCAGTGCAAAAAACCACAAAATGTGGAAATACAACCGACGCTCGCACATTTCGGGTGGAATCGATTGTATTCACTACAGTTTTCCAAAGCACGCGGATATTTTATGATTTCACCGTTAGCGCAAATTACGAATTATTGTTTGATTTTTCGCGAAAACGACGCAGCAAAAACAAACACGTCAGTTTCAAAGCACGGCTTGCTGCGATCAGTTGACAGCAATACATAAATGCTGATAAAAACGGATAATTTTTCATCCTGTCTTAGCTATAAATTAATGATAACGAAGAATTTTGTCTTCTAACAACGTAATATGTGTGAAACTATGCATATGCTCTTTTCACAGTTATTAATGTTAGTGTTTTTCGATATGAGACGGCTTTTTACGATGATTTTTCAAATATAACTGTTATTTTACGACGATTTTTGAAAACTTGGTTTAGTTTTCTGCGACGATTTTTGAAATAACGCGGTTTTTTTTACGACGATTTTTGAAATAACGCGGTTTTTTTACGACGATTTTCGAAATAACGCGGTTTTTTTTACACGGTACGTATCCCCCGTGTAAAAAAAGACTTGAGTGTACAAAATATTTAAATATAATCCTATACTGCTTATAAACACATGAATATTGTTGTTGAAGCTTAGAAGTGCAATTATAAGTTAAATGTTATGTTTATGGAAAATAAATTGATCCTTTCATGCATGTCATGTTGCTCCAGGATCTTAATGGTTTTGGAACTCAAAGATGATTCCAAAGCTTGCTGAAATTATTAATTAAAAGGAATGGAAAATATTATTATATGGTTTACGTGTATGGGTAAACAAATTGATTTATTGGTACACGATCTTCAGTCGAGCCTTCTTACTTCGCTGTTGTCAAAATGACAACATTGCCCAGGATACGCCTACCAGCCTCCCCAAGTTTTGGCTATCTTTGGTGATCATATAAAATAAATAAATAAATAAATATGACTCGTGAAGGCGTGAGGTAGGAACTTGTGAGGATCGGATGTCGATCGCACCCTCCTTCAAAGTTGTCAAGTTGAATTTGAAGGCCGTTGAATTATTATTCTATTGCTGTAAAAAAAAATCAGAAACAAAACGAAAGTCTAGCTCAAATAACACTCAAAATAAAGACAATGTTGCCAGACCCGGAAAATGAAACTCTCCTTTGTCTGAGAGAAAATATTCACGCTTCCTTTGCAACCACTGAAACAGCCAGCTAACTGCCAAATGTCTGAATTTAGATTAAATTGTACAACTTTCTACAACAGCTAGCAAAATTCCGAAATCATATGCCACCTCTTCCAACGACAACCATTTAATTGAAATGACCACACTAAATTACCCTTCGCCTTCTCCTCTTCACACAGCACGACGGTCACCTGCTAAGTGCACTTCATTAAGTTCACAAAGCACCTTTAAATCCCTTTTCAACTTTATAATTATCGCCATCGTACTGACCATCCAACGCTCGACGATAATGGCTCCCACCAGTTCCCGGCAACCTCAAAGTCCATTAAATTTAGTTTTAATTCACCGATCAGCTCCACGTGGCCCACTTGTTGTGATACCAGCCGAACAACTCCCCCCTCCCGAAAATGGCGTTCGTTTCAAACTACATACATGCACCTCTACATCTACGCGACAGGGAAGAATCTACTCACCTTCACTTGGCACGTCGCAGGTGGAATTTGCGACCGTGCAGTTGATCGGGAAGGCGCTGGTGCCGCCGCGAGCCCCAGAGTATCGTTCGGTGGTCCAGTTCCATTGATAGTTGTAAAAATATTCACACGAAATCCTCCAGGAGCAGCATGAAATTGCTTCCGGGTTCGCCCTGTTCACCACCCGATCCGACACGCGTATCGTTCCGACTGCCCTCCGAATCACCCGGATAGTACACCTGGTAGGCACCGCTGGCAACCGCAGCAGCCACCGTAGCACTATTGTTACCACTACCGACACTCCCACTACCAACGGCAGCTACTTCCACTTGTGCCACCGGTGCCATTGGCCCCACCGTGATTCCCTGGCAAACCAAACGAAGCGCGACCGTCCCGGACGGGTGCTTTCGTTGGTGGAGAACCTTCGCCAAACAACCGAAAATAGTCCGGCGAGTCCCATCCGGGGACGATGGAATCGTTCTCCGCCACCATCGCAGGATCCAAAAAATCTACAACCTTGTTCGTGTTCTTTTTCCGACGCTTGTTTGTTTACTTGTATGTTTGGTTTGGACAAACGAATCACTACTGGCGTGGTTGATGTTGGCAGCGGGGATGGCCCATCACCAGCAGCAGCAGCAGCAGCACCGGCCCCCGGTCGGCGGAGGGTTGCAATCTCCTTTTTTTTGTGTTGCTTTTCGTCAACGTCACAGAACATCATAGTTGGCGCTGGAAATTTGGTCAGCGAATGGAGTGCTGATTTTTATTTATTTATTTTTTGCGCTCGTGCCGATGTTGGGCACTTTTAACCTCACTGTTGTTGTAAGTGTTTTGCTTCGCATAAATTCAATTTCGCCTCTTCTCGTGCAATTGTGTATTGTATGCATACAGGATGGTTGCAGTGGTGATTGCATTTTTTTTTTGTTCTGGGGTCAGCAACTGGAAAGAAATGGAATATTGGTTGATGAGTTTATTTTAAAATTCTATCGGCAACTGGTTGTGCCGATGGTAGTGAATGATAATTAACGCTTCGGGGTTGATGTTTGGAACAACATGAAATGTTTAGTTAGGCAAGCTTTAAACATTATTCAGGCAATTTAAGGTATTGAATCGGAAGCATTTTGTAAATGCACTTTTTTTTTTAATATAGAATAAACGACCGTGATCATTATGAATATGACGGCGTTTCCAGCAACTGAGGTATTAACTGCCTTTATAAAGATTGTTTATTCTATATATTTATTTTCTAATGAATACATCAATTTTAACCTAATTTTTATTCTCAAGAAAGGTTCATTTTTCTTGCAGGATGCAAATTAAAATCTACATTTTAATATTGAAACGGTGACAGAAAAATGCACTTCGTCAATAAATTAATTTTTGCACACTGATATAGTCTTTCTTTGTATTCTCCCATACGCTGAGTAACGATCTATGATTATGTTGTTTGAGAAGGAAATAATTTCTCATCACCATGAGGCTCTAGGAGTAGACAGCGCTATTTTTTTTTGCTAGATCAAAGATGTTAAGAGAAATTATTGATAGTTGTGTTAGCGCACGGCAGGCTGTGAAAATTGAATAGAAGTAGTTTTTGAAGTTGAGCGAAGGGCATTGTGAGGTTGTATTTCGAAAACAAGAACACAATCTTTTGCCAAGCATCCCCATGCAGAGGCAGGAACGAATCCACCACCTTGACTGGCCTAAGAATGTGCGCTTGATCGTGCTCATATACTACCGGTAGCTTAAATGGTTCTCACGAATTGTCTATTCACACTCCCAAGTCCCCTACTTGGGAGAGGAATTTTCTCCCGCTCATTTGGGTTTATTTTTGGCATACGACTTCTGCTGCTGAATGATGTTAGGTGAAGCAGAAGTCGTACACGGCCAGCCGTTTCAACTCGGTTATGAGTCGCTTCTTGACTCACTTTCGGGTGCAAAAGTGGCCACTCTCATCTTGAGAAGATGTTACCAGATTAACAAGTCGACAAATCGAAAACATCCATCTGATTTGAGTCGAAGTTTTTGATTTGCCGACTTATCAATGCCAAATTTAAGTGTTTCCAGTTTTGACGAATGTGAGTCAAAAACGACTCATAACTGAGTTGAATCTTTGAATTAACCCCTTCAGACCCATATTTATCCAAGCGTTATTATACAAACAATTGGGTGTGTTCTGATAAAATTGGTGCTCAATAACAAATAAATGATTGAAAAAAGTAGGAATATTTTTTTCTGATGTGCTAGATTGTCCAAACTGTCCTGAAGTTCAGAACTTAAGATCTAGTGTTGCAACAGTCCTTATCCGCTTTATCCACTTAACAATGTTATGATATATATTCAAACATATTCAATGAATGCCCTGGAAGACCAACCAACGATGAGATAATCTTGGGATATTCATGCCAAATAGACTAACTTAACTTTGTATAGTCCATAAAGTTGCTGCAACAATTGTTGACCCTGTTTTGAATGACTTAAAAATAACAAGATTACCCTCCGATATCTGTAGACGTTTCAGAATATTCATTTAACATGTTTGAATAGTTAACGTAGTTTTGTATAGCCCAAGAGGTAACGGTTACTACTGTATATCGTAAGCTCTGAACTCAAGATAATCTGATAATGCCTGGTGACCTTACAGAAGATTCACTGGATGTATTTGAACGCATATTGACACCTTTCATAGGTTATAAAGCTACTGATACGATTACATATCCTAACTTCTGACCAATTGGTGTTTGGGGCAGTTTTGGTGACCTAAAACATTCCAAGATATCTCATTCTATCTGTTTACTTTCCAGAATACTCAATTTAATTTGTTTGATACATATTGTCACTCTGTTTGGTGCGGAAAACTACAATTACAAATGTAGATTATCCGTTTTGAATTCAAGAATAGTTCGTATAACCAAGAATATTATTTCATAATGTCTGTTGGTCTTTCAAGATATTCAATGAATATGTTTCAATACACAACGTAGCTTTGCATAGCCTAGAAAGCTTTTGTTCCTACTGTAGGTTCTGATTTCTCTTTTAAACTTATTTACAGTGTGGATGATCTAGAATAATTCAAGATTTTCACATTATGTTGACTACATATACATTTACATTTATTCATTTATATTTTAATTTAATTAAAGTTAATATCTGCGGGATACAACTCTTGCAGTCAAAATGTTTCTTATTGCCGCCTTAGGCAGAGTAAGGTCGATTATTTCACAATATTCAATATAGATGTACATCATTCTGTTCATTGGCCTATTCCTAGCATAAATTGTCCTCTGAAACCTAACATGAAATAAATGTCTTATTCTTAATATGCGTGATTATGCATAAAAGTTCAAACTTTCCAAAAGGTTTGCCGAATGTATACGCTGCGAGAAAACATTATTAACCAAACAGATCATAGCAATTTCTCGTCTTTTCTTCAGTGATTCAATATCAATCAACATGCAACGAGACTCATCCGAGGGAATAGGAAATAATTTCCATCCTAGTTTTCTGAAAGCAAATAACAGAAATTGTTTTTGTAAAGATTCCACACGATGAATCCTAACATATTATTTGCTTTGAGAAATGTATTCTAATCTACGAAGGTCAATTTAGAATCAAGAATCACTCTTAAGTCTCTAATTTTTTTGCATCTTTCAATTGACTGATTTCCTAGAGGTAAACTGTAATTCATGATAAGTAAGTAGTTTTCTTGAATATGATATGATGATACACTTTTTAATATTAATATCAAGCCGTCTGTTGACCTTCTACACTTTCAATAAATATTGTTAAATACATATTGATCCTTTAAATACTCCAAAAACCTACTGTTACATCTGAAGATCCGATGTTCTGAACTCAAGGATAGTTTGGATGACCTCGATTATCCCAGCTCATCTCGTAATGTTTGTTTACGTTCTAAAGTATTGACTGAATATGGTAGAATACGTTACATTGTATAGCCCAAAAAGCTATAGTTACACCTGTAGATCGTTGAACTCAAGCGCATTTTGGAAAACCTAGAACATCACAGAATGATACAAACATATTCAACGTTTATCACCAATAACTTTATAATACGTATGCATATGTGCCATTTTCTACAACAATGATTTTTACTGTCAATAAGGCATTTATTTTTCTTCCTGATCTGCCTCATATTCAGGATATTCTAGGTCGTCAATTAAGCCTTAAACTCATATGTTTGTCTGTATTTACCAGATAAAAAAATTGACGTAGAACAAATTTCTCGAAGACAGTTTACACTTTCTTTCAGGCTGTGATTTTATGCAGCCATTTTTCTTTCGTGGTCATATATGATTCCTTAGGCCTGAATGGGGTTGATGTACTTTTTAAGACATGGCTTAACATTCATGAGTTTTTCAATAATATGTGTCCTGAAATCATTGTGAAGTTTATGCGAAGAAATATTTCCGATCGATTGTTACAGGAATTTTTAAATTTTTGAGAAATGCCTGAGATATTAACGTTTATAACCTGACCACTTTTCGTGACGGTCGTATTACAATTTAAAAAAAAAATCGTTCAATTCTGTCCAGTGAGGTTGAAAGCAACGATATTTTGAAAACTTATGTTGGTTGAATCCACTCGTCTTGTCAGTAATAACAGATGTACTTAATTTTTTTTTTTTTGTTTGTTATATGATGAGAAGGATGGAATGATCAAAACTTGGTCGACTCAAGTATGATGTAGATTTTTGAATCGTGCATTTTAAAAACTTTAGTTATTGTACGGAATGTTGTCTCTATTTTGTGTTTTTCCATTTCCTATTCAGTTGTCAAAATGGCGTCGAAGCAGGAAGAGCAGCGTTTCAAAATTTTGCACGTGCATCAGCAAAATCCAGATTATTATAACGCCGACTTGGCAAAATCACTTAATCATCCTGAGGTATTGAAAAAACTGACACATAAAACGTTAGGGTCAATATTGACCCGGATTTCAACCCTTTCTAGAATTATGAAACTTCAACACAATGTCTCCACCTAATTTGCAAGGTTATGGTCTCAAAAATATGTTTAGGGTGGTTCTAACCTGGTTCTAGTTACATTGGCTACCATAAATCTGCTAAAAAGGGAAGGAGGTTTTGATTATGGTGAATGAACTAGAATTGCAGACAAAATATTGTAGAGAGTTTTCGTTTTCAGAAAAGTTTCTCATGTCATTTGACGACTTTCAAAATTATCATACTAGTTCCAGATCTTGCCGCAGAGATGGCACTGCAGCCTATCTTTTTCAAATTAAGCACTAGAAAGTTTCCGTATTAGAACAAGTTTTTGATTATGTCATTTGTCGTCTACGATATCTCAGCCTGAGTGGAGTAAGGATAAACCAGAAAATTCCTGTAAAGGATGCGACTGGGCAGTTACTAACCGACCCCACTGACCAGTTGAAACATTGGTTTAAGCACTTCGAACAACTTCTGCAAGTTACGTCCAACCAACCAGCAACATCTCGGCATGATCGGCCACAGATGCGGCGCATCACTCGCAGCAACTCCGAGGACCTATCATTACAGGAGATCGAAGCAGCCATCCGAAGCATTAAACCCAATAAGGCTCTCGGGGTCGAACGGATATCAGCAGAGATGTTCAAAGCTGCACCTATGCTATCCGCACAAATGTTGCATCAATTATTCTGTAATATCTGGGACACCGCGACATTTCCCGCTGATTTGATGCAGGGCGTCTTAGTAAAGAACTTATGTGGACCATATTGTCACACTTTGAATAATTCTGGAGCAAGTCAGTAAATTCCAAGAGTCCCTCTATTTGGTATTCATTGACTACGAAACAGCTTTCGACAGACTCAACCACAAAAAATTTTGGGGCGCCCTGAGACGCAAAGGAGTCTCGGATAAAATCGTCAACCTCATCGAAGCGTAGACGGGGCTTTCACATACAGAGTCCGTGCATTTGGGACCGGCAAAAGATTTTTTTTCAAATTTTACATCTAACATTTTCAAATTTTACAACATTGAAAACTCCTGCCTTTTTATGGCATCTGGTAATTTTGAAATTTTTTTGCTGTATGTGGCTGAAGGCTGCACTTTCTTCATATTTTCTCTTCAAAGATTTGACAAAATGTTACCATCTTTCATGTTTGTTTTTCTACGTATTTTGAATGCAATGAGTAGGGAAGGGACCATTAGAACAAATGATTGAAGCGATTTTGAATGGGAAGAGTGAAATAGCCAACTCTCTGTTGATAACAATGTACGGCGGGTTCATTTCTCCACTCAGTTTATTCAGACGGTAAATTCATAGTTGGTCTAGATTTTAATATACAGGTGATAAAAATAGTGCACATGTACACACGCGCTACGTAGCGATCAAGTTCTGAACTGATGTTTACACCATCTAAAAGGCCTTGACCATCCAAACATATTTTCCGAAGACCCCATCTGGCACTATGTCATGGATCTCGAGATCCGCGTTATTCAGTTATTTTACATGCATACTAGCGCAGCGTAGTTCTGTAATTCTAAATTTTTAAGTCAACCGCCTGGAAAATCATGGCTTCCCGATTAACTTTCCCGAAGACGGTAAATTCATATATGATATAGATCTCAGGATACAGGTGAATGTTCACCAGTGCACTTGCACCATATAAAAGC
Source organism: Aedes japonicus (assembly GCA_034211315.2). NCBI lineage: Eukaryota > Metazoa > Arthropoda > Insecta > Diptera > Culicidae > Aedes > Aedes japonicus. Next base: position 45,167 of record JASCZW010007654.1, read on the forward strand.
TAACGAATTCCTGAACTAATATTACGACTTTCCATAAGGCCTTACCCACTCAAACATATTTGTCAAATAAGCCTATTTCCTATCTGGCAAGCCTAGATTAGAGCTATTCAGTAATTTAACATGCAAACTAGTGCCACGTAGTGAGATTATTCTGATATTTTGGGTTCACCATCCTACGGGCCTTGATCTGTTGAAAAACTTTGCTCAAGAGGGTAACTTTCTATATGCTATGGATTACTAGGTATCCTATGAAGAAATCAAGAAAGTTAAACCCCATGTATTACTCGAGCAAGCTCCTACCCAATGGGGATCCGCGTTTGTGGTTGGGGGGGGAGGAGAGTGGAGTCGGATTCAAAAGATTTTTTCCGCAAAGTTGCTCGTTCAGGACTAAAATATATTAAAAAAATGCTTTTGGATCATTTACATTTAAGCTGAGAGGCAGTTTTTTCAGTGGTTCTCAATAAATAACCAAATTTCAATTTTTGATGCTAATTTGTAAAGAAAAATGCAAATCGCCGAATACCATAATACGATTTTCAGTGGCTTTAGGATCCAAGTTAAAGGAAATTGGAATGGAGCTCTGGGTCTCAAGACTTTTTTCGGATTTTGTCCAGTCTTGTTAAAAGTCATGCTCATTAGATTCAAAAGCGTGGATTTTCAGGCAACATAACAAAGATTACCTACAAGTTCCATGAGAAAATCAAATGATAACTCATCACAACAAACGTAACCAGAAGAACGAATTTTCAATTTTCAAAATGCTTTGATATTCATTTGTGTAAACAAGTTCATTTTCTAAACGAATTTCGAAATGTCAGAAATGAAATTCAATCAGCCACAATGAATATCAATTACCCGTCGGAATCGAAAAAATGCAAGGGCAGCCCAGTCCAGGGTATTCTTGCACTAAATATTCCTCTGTGCCGATGATGACGACCCTGGTTGTTCCATGTTTGGATTAGGATTCAAAATCACTTAATAATGAAAAATTATCACAAGAGATGATATTCAGATTTCATCAAATGAAATTCATGCTTACCGATTGATAATCAAAACAACAGTGACAGCAGATTTTTGACCCACACATAGAGCCGACTTCATTCATTGCAGCAAACAAAATTCAGTTGGCATAGAAGTGACAGCGGTAACCATGAAAACCGGGAAAGTAAAAATCATCATTACACTGGGATAAATCATTTTCACTTCTCATGAATATTTTATGAAAATTCAAGGCACTGATTTTGTCGATGAGCGTAATCTATGTATATAAAAATATTTTCCTGTCTGTCTGAACCTAGACTCGTAGTCTACTGAACCGATCAGCGTGAAATTTTGCATGGAGAGGTATTTGGACCGCGTTAGGTTCTTATAGTAGCAAGATACCCCTCCCGCCTTTAGAAATGGGGGGCTCCAATGCAAATGGAAAACCAATTTCTGCATAATTCGAGAACTATTCAAGCAAGATAGAGATAGAGTTTTTTTCATGGTGGTTTGAGACCTCTCCCTTATCTGAATGGGATAGCTTTCACACAAATGAAACCAAATTTGGCATGTGGACGTTTTTGTAGGCGAGAAATGTTTGTCCGGTGGTTTGAGACTCCTTTCCTCTTTGGAAGCAAGGGGGGGGGGGCTCCCATACAAATTAAACACAAATTTCAAACAAATATGAGAAAAACCCTACTCGTATGAACATTTTTATGCTGGGATTTTTGGGGCTGGTGGAGGTTCATTGTTCCAGACTGCTCCCTCCTCTGGAAGGGGCTCCCATGCAAATGAGGCACAAATTTCTGCATAACTCGAGAATTAATCAAGCAAATGGCACCAAATTTTGCATGTGCAGTTTTCTGGAGGCAAAACATGTTTTTATGGTGGTTTGAAACCCCTTTCCTGTCCTAGAAGGGAGGTTCTCATACAAATGAATCTGAAACTACATAACTCTAGAACTAAGCAAGCAAATGGAACCAAATTTGATATATGGGGATTTTGGAGGCAAGAAATGTTTCTACGCTGGTTCAGAGACCCTTCCTCTTTCTGGTCAAGGGGAGGGGGGGCTCATACAAATGAAAACAAATTTAAAACAAGCATGAGAATTCTTCCTACTGTTACGAGAATGTGTATTTTCGGATCAGAAAAGGTTCTTATAGTGGTTCTAGACTCCTTCTCCGTCCAAAGAGAAAAGGTGGGAGGGGGCGCTCCCATACAAATGAAACACACACTTCTGCATAACTCGAGAATTAATCAAGCAATGGCACCAAATTTGGCATGTGGAGGATTTTGGAGACTGGAGTTTTTGTCTATGAGTGGTTCGAGAATTAGTTCAAGCTTCTCCGGAAGGGGAGGGGGGGGATCTCATACAAATGAAACAGAAATTTCAACCAAAAATGAGCATTTTCCAGGCAACTAAAACACAAAATGTGTATTTCGTGGGGAAAGCAGCATGTTCTGATAGAAATTTCAACCCTTTTTTCAGGCAATAATGGGGGATGCTCAGTTAATCTCAGTGCTATACATGCACAAGAAGTTAATCTAAGTTTATGCAAGAAAATGATTTTCAAACTGACTGGATAAAGCGTAGTTTGAAGGAAAATATTTTGTCTATGAAATGCTTCTGCACAGAAAGAAAAAACATGGTAGAAACAAAATATCTGAGGGTTTAATTAAAAATACATGCGAATAAACAACAGTAGAAACTAACATTTTGTGGGTTAAATTAAGTGCAAACACCGATAATTTTTACCTGACTATAAATGCGTTTGATTTTGCGATTAGATTAACAATGGTGCGGTTGATCTAAATACGAAGTCTGAAGTCAAATATACCACAGAAGCCGGCGTCGGTGGTGTAGTGGTAAGCATGACTGCTACTTGGTACCCCAGTGGGTCTGGGTTCAATCCGTGGTTTTTCTGTGGCGAACAAATCTGGTCACGTCTTCCTTCGGAAGGGAAGTAAAGCCGTTGGACAAGACTCATATTCAAGCGTCAATAGGTAGGGTCCAGGTGGTGGAGTCGTCTTCTTGGCGTCGGTGATTGTCACCATGTGAAGAGATAGGCCGACGGGAAATAAATATTTATAAAAAATATATATACCACAAATGTTGAACGTAGTAAACGTAGTAAATTTGACTGAAATTTCATGGTAGTTTTGAAAATAGGCATAGTCGGGTTAAATGGCAGTTTTTACAATAAGATTTTTTTCTGTGTACGTTTATTTTGCAGAAATTACACACAAAAGCAAACGAAAATATTTTAACAGAACTCATTCCTAAAAAACCCTTAAAAGTGCCAATTCTATTATATTTTCATTCATTTAGTTACAAGTTCAGAAAGGCTCGCATCGAATTCAGTTAATCTATGTATATAGAGATGATTATTTTGTCTATCTGACCCTTATAAACTCGGACACTACTGAACCGATTGGCGTAAAAATGTGTACGCAGGGGTTTTTGGAGCCGGAAAAGATTCTTATGATAGTTTGAAACCTCTTCCTCCTCTATAAGGTGGGATGGGGGCGAGAAGGGGGCTGTCATAAAAATGGAACACAAATTGCTGTATGACTCGAGAACTAATCAAGCTAATGGAACAAAATTTAACATATGGGGGTTTTCGAAGGGAAGAAATGTTTCTATGGTAGTTTGCTACCAAGCATCAAGCTATCAAGCATAGGGAAAAAAAAGTGTAAACCAAACAAGAGAATTATCTAGGCAACTAAAACACAAAATGTGTATTTCTCGGGTAAGAAGCATGTTTTACTGATTGGAACACTGGAAATCTTAGAGGGCTGTTGCATTCCATCATTCCTATTGTTTCATCGAGGGCGTTGTTCAAGGACCTGTATGTAAACCGTGATTTCATACGGGTGATGAGTAGGATTATGTCACGCAGTCTGATAATGCACGGATGATAACGCCGTCAGAACACGCCTTTTGAATACCCGAGTAGGGGAAAATAACACATGAATACCTAATTTTAACCTTGGTATTTAAGAGCACAGCATAAGAGGTAAAATATCTAAACAACATACCTAAGAATTGCAAGCAAAATATCTCTCAAATAACAAAGCTTGTTAATTGGGATACCCGGGAGTATCCGAGAGTTACTGTTTCTGTATTGTCTTACCTCAATGTAGTATTTACATAACATTGTGGGAACAATTTTTATCCTATCCTCAGGTATTTCATTTCTTATGCAGCGCGCTTAAATACCAAGGCCAGTTATCAAGTTATTCGTTCCTGATCGGGTATCCTAAAGGCCCAAAAGAGACAACTTTATGTTTCTATAAGAGATGTGTTGGGCTCTCGCGATATGTGTCATATGCAATCGATTCATGTGTTTCTTAAAATGTCTTGTTTATGAGTTCAATCTACTAGTGTATGTGTGTGTGTGTTTTTCTTTCTTTCATTTATCAGTTTGAGTTTGATGTAGAAGGAGATGTTCGCTCATCACCATGAGGCACCAAGAGTGAACAACAATGTTTTTGGCTAGAATGAAAGATATGAAGAAAGTTTGATAGTTCCGCCAGTGTGCGGCAGGCTTGGAAATGTAACAGATGTTTTAGGAAAATTGAGCGAAAAGGGCATGTGTACAGTGGTATTCAGACCAACGACATTTTTGCCTAACATCCCACTGCGGGGTAGGTCGAAACCTGGGATGTTAGGCAAAATGTCGTTGGTTCGAATACCACTGTACACATGCCCTTTTCGCTCAATTTTCCTAAAACATCTTGTTACATTTCCAAGCCTGCCGCACACTAGCGGAACTATCAGAACTTCTATTCATATCTTTCGTTCTGGCAAAACATTGTTGTTCGCTCTTGGTGCCTCATGGTGATGAGCGAACATCTCCTTCTACATCATAATCGTTACTCCTCGCACGGAGAATATATAACATAACAATTAATGTAGTATAGTCCCGCTTAGCGCTTGATACGGAATGACTAACGGGTGGCAATTAAAATTTTGGAATGTAAAAAAAAATGTAAGTTTGAGTTTGTTTTGTTCCGCCATCTGGAGAGTATCATCGTCGCCCAATGGTAACCACAACCGGCCGCACACCAAAAGGGGGCCCTGACTATTCCGCACCAAGTTATAGTGCTGGCAAAATATATATGGAGAGACAACAGAATCCTTTTTCCATGTTCCTTTGTCCAATCCATCCCCAAAAAATCTCCCTATTTTAACCTCGGGTAAACCACGAGTAAACGGCCCAACTCATACTAATGCTACTATAAGGTAATTCATTATATCGGTTCCATAAAGCTACCGTAATTCCCAAGCAATACAATTTGTATGAAGTAAGTTAAAGAACTGTTCAATGATAAAAACAGGTTATCAATATAAGCAATAATGCTTTATTTCACACTTTAATATGACGTTAAAAGCGCAAAAAGTGAAGCCTTATAAAACTTGGTTTGCTTCCCGTTGGCAGCGAAACCACAAGCTTGCACAACAAATTCATCATTATGAAAAAAAAACGTTTTGCACAACATGACTGGCATGAACCATGTTTTTAAGAATGATAATAACGCGTTAATCAATTGCAACTGTGAAAAAAAGTATTTTTAGCTCAATCGTTAGTCAGACTGAAAAAGAATACGAAGGATCCAAACCACTTTGAACTTGACATGTTTTACAAAATGTTTATAATACAACATGAAAACGTACATTTATAAGTCATTCTTAAAAGATGGTTTGTGTGCTACTGGAGTTGAGCCTCATAAATAAAGGAACTAGTTTAAAAAAAATGATAAGATTGATTTTGCGTAAAGTTGTCTTTAATCAAGTTGACACAGTGTACTATAAACGGTTCAAATGAAATATCTCAGAGATAGGAAACAAACAATAGAGCAGAATATAAATTTAATTCTTTCGTAGTTTTAAGTTCTTTGCGTTTAAGGAGTATATCGAATATAAGCTATCCACATACATTTGCGTTGTACGCATGTATTTGTGATGGTTTTTTATGCTCTGAACACTGCATGCTGTGCGTTTGACTGTCAGCTTTCTTTTGTTTACTTGTTTGTGCGGTTCAAATTCTGCGTTTTCAAAATGTCGCGTATTGAAAAGGAAGTGAAAATTAAGGTTCTGGACACATGGCTAAGTGAGAAGGGTATTACTATGCGAAAATGGGCGAAGTGGTTTGGAATTCATCATGCGAGGGTTAAAACCATCATTAATAAATTTGGGAAACACTATTCTTTGGATGAGCTACCAGGAAGTGGCAGAAAATCCGGTTCTTCCAACCCAAAACTGGAGCAGAAAGTGGTATCTCTAATCATGAAGAACAAATCAATGTCAATACGTGATTTGGCCAAAAAAGCAGGAACGAGTGTCGGAATGATCCAGCGTATCAAGAGGCGAAACCACCTGAAGACCTACAAGAAGCAGAAAATCTCGAAACAAAGTGCAGAACAGAAGAAACGAGCAGCAACAAGAGCCCGGAAATTGTATTCGCGTCTTTTGCAGCGTCCGGATGCATGCGTTTTGATGGACGATGAGACCTATGTAAAGGAGGACTTAAAACCCCTTCCAGGTCCACAATACTTTACTGCCGTCGTTGGGGAGGATGTGAACGATGCAGACAGGTCGATTCAAGTCGAGAAATTCGGTCGAAAGGTATTGGTATGGCAAGCAATATGTTTCTTTGGTTTGAAGTCAACCATTTTTTACACTACCGGAACTATAAATGCGGAAATCTATCGATCTGAGTGTCTCCAGAAAAGATTATTGCCTTTATGTAAGAAGCATAGTACACCTCCACTGTTTTGGCCGGATTTAGCGTCGGCTCACTATGCCAAAACCACTCTCAATTGGATTGCGGAAAAGGGTTTAGATTTTGTTGAGAAAAATATCAATCCACCAAATTGCCCTCAGCTTCGACCCATCGAACGTTACTGGGCAATCGTGAAGAGGGTCTTCAAGAAGACTGGTAATGCAGCTGGGAACATGCGGGAGTTAAAAAAATTGGGCACAAGCGTCCAAAAATGCGATGCAACACTTGTCCGGAACTTGATGAAGAGCATTCAATTCAAAGTTCGAAAATTCGTGAAGGAATAATTTAAATTTCATCCGGTCTTCATTATGTTCAAGTTTAACCTCGTACAATAAAGGATCAATTTTTTGTATGAATGAAATATCGGTTTGCAACATAATTTGAAAGAAAGTTTGTGGATAACTTATTTTCGATACACTCCTTACAATCATGTTTAAAACATTCATCCCACATAAAGAAACCCCCAACTACTTGTTCCAAAATCAATCCCGACACGTCAATCCAAATGACCATTTCCCATTCCTTAATACTTTACCTGACACTGCACAGTACGAGCATTCAATCCCGTAAACCAATTTGTTCTCCACCGTCGTCAGTCGACAACCTTTTCCGGCCGTTACAAATAGCAACTAATTATATTCCGAATTCCGTCACCCACCAGGATTACTCGCTGAACTATCATGTCACGATTAACGCGCTCATTTCACTCGGGAACTGAACCGAAAGCCTCATCATCCCCTCGCACAGTCGCGACCAACCTGGCTCAATACACAGCCACACGCGCACAAACGCACAAAATGAACGACCCGCAAAATGAAAACCTACCCCTCGAGTACCACAATTTTCCACTCCACTGACTGCACCGGGACCAGGTCTTAGCGCGTACGTCCGTTAATGTATTGTGCAAATTGGCGAAGGATAATTACGGACCCCACCAGCGGATTCAATAAGCGATCAATTCTTCACTACTGCCAGCGGTGTGGCGGCGTCGAGATTTCCGCGATTGCTACTTGCAGCTTATCCCAGTCCTCGAATTCCACTGCGAAAAATGACACTGCCATTGCTCCAGGGAGTCCCTTCGCCACCCATCGGCCGATAATTAATTATTGATTGTGTTGAATTTTTCATTTTCGGAACAAACAATGCTGCACGTTTTCTCTCGCTCCTCCTCTACCTCCTACGGGGATCTCGGCGGGGATTCTAGGATGAGCATTAAATGTTTCAGATTCTTCTTTACTGGGTTGCGGGTAGCATTAATTATATTGGCCGCATATTAATTCACTGCAAACCGACGAATTCGCACGACGCCCCCAACGTTGCATACATTCAGGCGAGTAGGGGAAAAAACTGGTCGGAAAATTCCTCACGTAAAGGTCACGGTCTGCGCGGAAGACGGTCCGGGGCAGGAGGGGTGTTATGCCGGAAACCGCCACTCGAGTGGCATACTTAATCTCATTATTTCGGCAAATTATTTCTGCTATTTTTGCTATGCCCACTCCGATAATGATAATGGAGCCGAGAGCGTCGGAGATTGTTTTCGTTATTTTCGAGCCAGTCATGCGCGTGTTTGCGCTTGCAGGGGCGTAGTTTCGGAATTAAATTAATTACTCTTACAGCGCAATCCCAGGGACCATGTCACCGTCCCGTGGAGAGTGTTTCGCTTTTTGATCAAGAATCCGGATCAATTTCATGGTGGAATGCCTGGAAAGATTCGGAAAAAAAGGGATGATCAATGACAAGTGAAACATGATGGAAAGCAATGGTGCAGATTTTACGGTGATAAGTAATTAAAACTTGAACTGTCATTTATGAAATGATGTCAGTGATCGATTGATTCCAATGGAATAACGCAACCGGGCGGGTGGAAAATTATCCCCATCATCTACCTGTCCTTCGAATGGAAAAATCAACTTTTCGCATTTATCAGGAGTACAAAAAGAAAGAAAGAAAGGAAAATAAACCCTCAAGGGAAAATATCTTGAGACACGTTCCGACACGACAAGCAGCGGCAAACCACCCGGCAACCGCAGAGAGGCGGTCCGGTGACAATCAGCCAGCATTATCGCACCAGCCAGCGCCAAGACAGGCAACCAGCCGAAAAAAAAGGACTCGAAAATTTTACCAGCTCTCATTTCGTCGACCCGCCCTGACTTGACTGCTATAAACTTCGACGGAATTACATTTTTTTTCTCTTGCGTTTCTTCCACTCTCTCAGACGCTTGTTGAAATAATGAATTTAATTATGAATCCCTCGTCATCGTTTTTCGTTAAATTGTGATTTCCGCTTCTGGTTCCCTTCGTGCGCCGGTTGCCGGGTGTTTAAAGTTGGGTCGGTTTGGAATCATCTTCGTTTCGCCGAGATTGTCGTCATCGGAAAGGAAAGTGCCTTCGTTTGAGTTTCGGTGGTTTTTGACCGGGGCTGTTGTGCTAAGATTCGTGACAATCGAGTTCATTTTGAGACGAAGCATATGTCACGGATCAAACTAATTCAATTGCGTGTCATTTCTGTTTGTTCTTAGTGTGGGACTGGAGCAGCGTTGTATTTTTGGAAATCTCAGGAAAATAACGTGCTTTAGATCAAATTGACGCACTTTTCTCGAATTTAAAGGTTGAGCCGAAAATTATTGCGACACTTTAAAATTTGCGTAGGATGATAGAAATGAACCAAATTTTGATCAATTGCTCTTAACATTTTTTTGTTCACTTTTTTTTTTAAACACTATTTAAAAAAAACGTGTATGAGCGTATTAGTAGAATGATTGTGATTGGGAAACTGGGAGAGTTTAAAATTAACACTTCATTTGATCAGTTTTTTTAAATAAAAATTAATACATTGAAACACTTTTTTCAAATTTTCGCTAGTAAACGCGAGCGAATTCCTTTAAATTCCACTACGAAGCTTATCTTTTGACAGATAGGCCTATTTCAGTCTGCTACTTACAGACTTCTTCAGTGATCAGAGTTCGGCTTGAAGGGAACATCACAGTAGGTCTAGTATTTATAGTAGGTTTGTTGGTACCGCGGGGTGTGAGGTTGGAGTTGGTAGGGAAATACTTGAGTTTGTTTATGTGTTTGTTTGTTACCTAAAATGTTGTTTGATACCAACATGGTTATTCATTATTACTTCGTTTGAAGTTAGTCAAATTGGTGTTGTATTGTGAGTGAGTTATTTTTGTGATGAAGGTATAAATTTAAACAGCCACGAATATCCGTTTCCTTGATCCTTGTTAAGCAATTTTTGGAATTTTTGTTTGTGGATTGCTATGCTTTCCGCTACATTTAGTTTCCAGAGGTTTGTGATATGTCTTAAGATTTGTATGTTATTTAAGTTTAAAAAATGTTCTTCGTTGAATATATGTTCAGCTACTTTTGATTTAAAATGGTGTATGATCCCTTTGTCAGTGTCTTTGTTTGCTTTAGTGACTTCTGCAATATGCTCTTTGAATCGAATATTGAGATTACGTTTAGTTTGTCCAATGTAAATTTTGCTGCAATGGCTCACAAGTTATTTTGTAGACCCCGGACTTGTTTAGACTGTTAATGGGGTCTTTAGCCGACCCTAAGTGAGTTTTAAGTTGATTATTTTTACTAGTATAAACTATTTCAAAACCGAAGTTGCGTAGGATTGGTCGTAATTGTGTAGTGTGGTTATCGTATGTCATTGCTATTCTTTTAAGTTGGGGTTGTGTTATCTGTTAATGTGGTGAGTGATTGTTTGTATTGTTTTTGTTTTTTTTGTTGATTACGTTTTGTATTAGTTTTCGGGAGTAACCATTCAAGTGTGCTGTGTCAAAGATGTAGTCGAGTTCTTTAGTTATGTTGTTTGGACTTAGGGGTAATGTTTGTATTCTGTGTATCATGTTGTTAAATGATGCTATTTTGTGTTGGTATGAGTGGTAAGACGTATGTGGTAATGTGCGTTGTGTGTTTGTTGGTTTTCTGTAAGTTTTAAATGTGAGTTTAGATTGTTCTTTCACTACGAGCAAGTCCAAAATGGTAATTTATTGTCTTTTTCAATTTCATAACTGAATTCTATGTATTTATGTGCGTTGTTTAAGGTTTTTAGGGTGAGAGGTAAGAGATCTTTCTTTAAAATGCAAAACACATCATCAACGTATCTACACCAAACGGTAGGTAGCTGATCTTGCAATTGTTTTTCAAAATTTCGCCATGAAGATTTCGCTCAGAAAAGGTGAAAGGGGGTTACCCAAAGGGCGCCTTTTAATTGTTTGAAATGTTCATTTCTGAAGGAGAAGTAATTATCTTCCATACAAAGCTGTGTAAGTTTTATGTATGAACGTACTTTTTTCCTTCATCCCATGTCATCATTTTGAAAAAGCAACCAATGTTCTAACAACTTTCATGTATCTTTTACTGGAATTGAAGGGAAGAGGGATTTGACGGCAAAATATACTAAAATTTCATCTTCTTATATGTCCGTGTTATGGACGAGCTCTGTGAAATGTTGTGAGTTTTTGATTTATCTACTAGGGAATTGTTTGGGCATGTTTTGAAATTCTTAAACTAACCATTTTGCTATTTTGTGCGTGGGTGATCCTATCGCTGAAATGATTTCACGCATTTCATTTCCCGGTTTATGAATTTTTGCAAGACCTTTGATCGTAGGTAACGAAGGATTTGACTCTCTAAGATTGTTAATTTCAATCCCAAATGATAATTAGCATTCTTTGAGCGTTTTATCCACACGTCTAACCATTCCGGAAGGGATCTGATCGCTGTGTTCTGTAGAGGCCATTATTTAATTTTTCCATCTTTATGTTTTCGTAGTCCTTTTTATCTATTATAACTGTACAATTTCCTTTGTCTGATCTCAAATAGTAGACCGGTTTTGTTTCAATTCCTGGAGTATGTTGCATTCTTGTGTGTATTGTTTGTTTTTTGTCGTGTTTGTGTTTTTGAGGATATTAGCTGTTTATGTTCTGCTTTCTTGTATTTATGATGTGAGTAAGTTGTTAGTGTTGATTGCTGTCTTTATTTCGATAATGGTTCGTGTATTGTCAGGATTTGAATCTATTGCGTAATTGAGTTCTTTGTTAAGTAATTAAGTTGTTCTTCTGTGAATTGTTAGGGAACGGTTTTTTACTTACCCTTCTATATCTTCAACTGTGCTTAATTTTTTAGAAATTTTAGGTTCTGTCTTGTTTTGGTTTTTGAATTTTTTGTCAAGTAATTTTCTTTTTCTTTCTGATTCGCAACGTTCCGCGACTGTAACTTTGTTTACATTTATTTGAGTGCCCCTTTCCCCCCCCCCTCCTCTCCAAGGGGAAGGGGTCTCGGGCCATCTAAGAAAAAAACTCAGCCTATAAACCCACGCATGCCATATTTGGTTCCATTTAATTGATTAGTACTCCCGAAGTTTTGCCAAAATTTGTGTTCCATTTGTATGGGAGCCCCCCTTCCTCTACTCTTCTAAGCGGGGAAGGAGCTTCGAACCATCATAAGATTTTTTTCCAGCACCAAAACCCCAACGTATAAACAGTAGGGATGATTCTCATGTTTGGTTGACATTTGTGTCTAATTTGTATAAGAGCCCACCCCTTCCAGAAAGGGGAGGAGTCTCAAACATACTCAGAAAAAAATAATCAATTTCAACAAGCATGTAAAATTTCCCTTCGTTTAATTCCAAGTCAAAGGAGGCGTAAACAACACAATTGGTTGTAGTCTTAGATGCACCATACAACAATGTTTGCAATCTTTCATACAACAGGCTTGATTCAGACGTTATCTGGCTTAAATTTACATAAAATATCCAATCATTTTCTGCCAAATCTAGCATTCCCTTTATGTGCATTAGATAACGCAGAAAATTCAATGTTTCTTTTTATCTGTGTACATACATTTCTTGCCTCCAAAAACCTCCACATGCCAAATTTGGTTCCATTTGCTTGATAAGTTCTCGAGTTATGCAGAAATTTGTGTTTTATTGGTGTGGAAGCCCCCCTCCTCCATTCAGAAGGGGAAGTGGTCCTGAACCATCATAAAAACCCTCCCCCGCCCCAAAAATCCCTGCATAAAAATGTTCATACCAATAGGGATAATTGTCATGTTTGGTTGAACTTTGTGTTTCATTTGTATGGAAGCCCCCTTCCAAACAGGAGAGGGGTCTCAATCCATCATAAAACATTTCTTTCCTAGAAAAACCTCCACATGCCAAATTTTGTTCGATTTGTTTGATTGGTTCTTGAGTTATGCAGAAATTTCTGTTTCTTTTGTATGGATTCCTTCCAGATAAGGGAGAGGATTCAAACAACCATAAAAAACTGTATCTTCATAAACCCCCACATACCAAATTTGGTTCCGTGTGCTAGTTAAGTTCTCGAAGTATGCAGAAATAAGTGTTTTATTCGTATGAGAACCCCCTTTTAAGACGAGGAGGAGTCTTGATCCGTCATGAGAATTTTCTCCGGTCCCAAAAACCCCTGCATTCACATTTTCGTAACAATAGGGATAATTGTCATGCTTGGTTGAAATTTGTGTTTCATTTGAATGGGACTATCCAGAGTGTGGAGAGGTCTCAAGCCATCATAGAAACATTTCTTGCCTACAAAAAACCCCACATGCCAAATATGGTTCCAATTGCTTGATTAGTTCTTGAATTATTGCAGAAATTTGTGTTTCATTTTAGGTATGGGAGCCCCCTTCCAAAAAAGGGAAGGACTTTGGAAAACGGTCTATACAGATCGTTTTCCAGACCCAAAAACCCCCGCATACAAATGTGCATAGCAGTAGGGTTAGTTCTCATGTTTGGTTGATATTTGTATTTCATTTGTTCATGCGCCTCCCTTTTCAGAGAGAAGAGGGGTCTCGAACCACAGAAACATTTCTTGCCTTAAAGAATACTCCCATGCCTCATTTGGTTCCATCTTGCTTGATTAATTCTCGAGTTATACAGCATTTGTTTTTTATTTGCATGGAAGGCCTCTTTTAGATGAGGAGGGGCCTCTAACTATCATAAGAACCTTTCCGGCCTTAAAACTCCCTCCAAGCTAAATTTCACGCCGATCGGTTCAGTAGTCTGCGAGTCTATAAGGTTCAGACAGACAGAAATTCATGTTTATATACACAGACTCAGGCTGAACCCGGTGCGAGCCTTAGTATGCACTGTGCGACTAAATGAATGAAAAAATTAATAGAACTGGCGCGTTTATGGTTTTTGTTCTGAATGAATCTGGTTGATATATTTTTGTTTGCTTAAGGTGTAGTTATTTATGCAAAAAAGGTTTGTCGTTATTAATTTAGTTATTCGGCTCTACCGGTTTTGCCATTCTGCGTGAAGCTATTTCCCAAATGACAAAGAAGCCGTGTCCTGTCGGTTTGTACGTAATTTTCTCTCGCATAACCTTAGATTAGCGGCTATGCGCACAATGTAGCATAATGGTTCCATTTGTTTGGTCCAGTTCGCCAAAAGAGGTTATACAGAAAATAGTTTTTCATTTGCATGGGAGCCCCCTTCCTAAAGGCAGTGAGGGTATTGAACTCATAATAAGATCCCGCCCCGGACCCAAAACCCCCTGCATACAAACTGGGGTACGCGGTAGGGATAGTTCTCATGTTTGGTTTAAATTTGTGTTTCGTATGTGTGAGACCCCCCCCTTTTGAGGGAGAAGAGGCTTTGAACCACCATAAAAACATTCCATGCCTTAAGAACGCGTCCATTCCAAATTTGGTTCCATTTGCTTGATTAGTTCTCGAGTTATGCAGAAATTCTAGCGTTCCTCGGTTTGAGAGCACCCCCCCCCCCCCGCTTCCTCCTCATACGAACGGAAGAGTCTCAAATCACCATAGAAACATTTCCCTCCTTCAAAAACCTTCTCCACATGCGAAATTTGGTTCCATTTCTCAAATTAGTTCTCGAGTTATGCACAGGATTTGCGTTTCATTTGAATAGGGTTCCCCTCTTTAAGAAAGAGGAGGGGTCTCAAATCAACACAGAACATTAGTTCTCGAGTCAGTGCCAGAAATAGTGTGTGTTACATTTGTCAGCCTCGGAGCCTCTCCATCCCCACCCTCCCCCTCACAGGATGGGAAGGGGGACTCAAACCAACATAGAAGGCATGCCCGTTCTGTTTGCTTGATTAGTTCCCGAAGGATTATGCAGAATATTGTGTTTTATTTGTATGGGAGCCCCGCTTTATGACGTGGGAGGGTTGCAGTTTACCATAAAAACCTTTTTTGCTTTAGAAAATCACGCATGCTAAATGTGGTTTCTCTTTGCTTGATTAGTTCTTGAGTTGGGTAGAAATTTGTGTCTCATTTGTGTGCCGAGCCCCCTTTTCAGTGAAGGGAGGGGTCTTTAACCATCATAGGAAAAATTTTCCGGCCCCAAAACCCCTGCTTACAAAATTTTTCGCCGGTGTCGGTCCTTCCGCTCGAGAGTTAAATCGTGACAAAGCGAAAGCCCAACTCGTTTTTTATTACTTATAAAATGATTATATAAATATTTCATGGGAATGGGAGGGACCATCAGGGCACCCGATTGAAGCACTTCTGGATGGGGAGAGTGGTAATGCCAACTCCCCATTGCTAACAGTTTTGTGAATAGAGGGCGTACTCTTCTCCCCCGCCCAATGGGGCATCCTCATGTTAGATGGCTCGCTCTTTTGACCAATTGTCCAGTCTTGTTGTTGGAAGGAGATTCTTGAGATCCCTGTGGATACGTGCAAGCGATGTTGCCCATCGATCCGCCCAACTCCTTTTGGCCCTTCGCCCAATGGCATGATTAGGATAACTCAGTGGTTATTAAAGCTTGATCAACGTCTAACAGAGAGGAGAGCCCATTGCTGTAGGACTTAGTTTCCGTGCCTACAATGGGTGGTAGTACATATCATACACTCAGTAGCAAAAAAAAGCCGGAAGCAAAAATTTTGTTAGCAAAAAACTCTATGACAAACCACCCGTCATGCCTTCATTCCGCAACGATTTGCGGCAGCCGCCGATCGCCTCCACGCTGGTCCCCCACGCAGGTTGAGGTGCCGACAGCTCTACGACTCGGAGCAACCATCGATGGAGTTCGTCCAAGAGCTGTACCGTCAGCCTGCCTTTCCTGCCGCTCGAAGGAAAGGAACAGCTCAAAACCGCCACATCCGTGGGACTATGGTGTTCATATTTAAGTATGGACCGTTGGAAGCACCATCAACTTTCTTAATTGGAATTATACGTTCCGTCCGGAACAAAGTAATTGAAGTTCTAGTGACTTCCTTTAACAGGGACTAAATCGACTCCGCCATCGTAACACAGAGACGCACATCGAGCCCGAACTCAGCGTCTCCGTTCTGGCTGGTCGGATTGTGCAGAATTGAGTCGTTGCCCAGCTTATACTGTAACAACATGCTTCCGAGCTTCCAGCTGCAGTTTATTGAATCTACGAGATTTGGATTCAAGAGATCTACC
Source organism: Aedes japonicus (assembly GCA_034211315.2). Taxonomy (NCBI): domain Eukaryota; kingdom Metazoa; phylum Arthropoda; class Insecta; order Diptera; family Culicidae; genus Aedes; species Aedes japonicus. The sequence continues at coordinate 61,345 of JASCZW010007654.1, forward strand.
GTCGGCCCTACCACGACTGCATGCGGCCTAGTAGTCCCAAATAATGAGTGTTCAATAAAAATAAGAATATTTTAGTCATTTAGTAAAAATGAAGGTTAAAAAAATTTCAACGAATTCAGTATTTTTTATTATAAACATAATTAAAAAAACGTCAGTGAATATTGAAGAAGGAGCCCTGGTCAGCCGTTCGACGCAACTCAGTCGGGATGCTCCACAAGAGCGCTGGACGGCACTGACGTCCATCTTCTGGTTACAATTCCGGATCCTCGTGGTCAACTGCTTCGTATCCTTGGCCCGTCTATAATGTTTGTACACTAGGGCAGCCGAAAAAAATCTTATTGAGACAGCACAGTCGGCAGGGCAGCAGGGCAAATTGGTCGGGTTCCTTTTTTCGGCACGTACGGTATTTTTTTCGCTCCAGATACTCCACCGTCTTTTGGTGTAATGGGAAGGCGTCTCTCCCATTACACCAAGAAGACGGTGGAGTTTGGCCACAAGACGTACCTCCCATCCGCATGATGCTCCTTTAAGAACGGCAGAAGAATTTTCTTAAGACACTCCTCCTGGTACACTTGTTGATTGATGGCGAGACCGCTCGGTTTGAACCTCTGTCCGATATGGTGATGTACAGCATAACTTTTTGTTTTAAAATTTGTAGCAGCATAACAATAAGA